>CABFOV010001408.1:7998-27944 GCA_902141375.1 Timema poppense
TTCCTAAATGGTTTTCCACTCTCCCTCCACGCAAATGCGGGTTCACTTCCTCTAATTCAACCTTCCCAATTCCTAATCCATTAGAGTAATTAGTACTTAAAGCGTATAACCCGAACGGGTAGTAAGACGCGGTGCTAAATATTATTATTATTATTACGAAAGTTTTTTTAGTTGGGTTCTCGTTGCAGCAAAGTCTTTGATAACGCCCTCAAAGTTCATATCACACGTAATATCTCTCTCAATGCATAGGTGATCTTGTCTCATAGCTGATCGCGTACAGTTATTGATTTACTAAAGTATGAAAATTATATGTTTCCTTTTTTCGACCCAACTTTCGAAAGATAAATCCTCAAAGCAATACACACATCTGTAAAA
Source organism: Timema poppense (assembly GCA_902141375.1). Classification (NCBI taxonomy): domain Eukaryota; kingdom Metazoa; phylum Arthropoda; class Insecta; order Phasmatodea; family Timematidae; genus Timema; species Timema poppense. Next base: position 8,374 of record CABFOV010001408.1, read on the forward strand.
CTTCTAACAAGTTTAAACAACGTTTGGAATTTGGAATTTCTGCTACATAATTATTTTATGTCCCGTACAACACAGAAAACATCACAAACTCATCAACAAAACCTTCTCATTCTTCTTATTGACAAATTATACTACTAGACTGCTTTGGAACATTGATATATTTCAGCAATGATATTTAAATTTTATTTCAATCATTTATTTTTCTTTTTTGACATAACCAGTTTTGTGTTTTCTAATAAATATACACAACATTCTAAGTTAGGTCAATCTCAGTCAACACCATGAATTATAGGAACAAATTATAAAAACTTAGCTTACTAGTGTTTATTTAAGAGGCGTTAATATGTGAAAAACTTATGAGGACAAATGAAGAGCTACATACCTGAGCAAAGAAGTAGCAAAACCGGGTTATAAAACTGAGCTTAACGGTCGGAGAGCTCGTTGTTCTGACCAAATGACCCCCTCTATCTTCAAATGTTGGCACTATCATCGCTAACAGTGGCAGACAGTCATTCGGTATTGCTTGCTTGCGGGATCACACCATGGAGGTTTTTTTTTTACATAATCATACACAGCAGTTTTGAACCATTAATACTCACATCACGCTCGTCATGGTTTAATGACTAACAAAGTAAATTGCGCGTGATCATGTCTTGGTGTTTCAATTAAATGTTGATACAAAACAGAGAGGCACATGAATTGCGGGACCACTCATCCGAGATCGGTAATGCCCTTACATGAACTGCGGATTCAAAATTAAACTCACAATGACTTTGTTCAAAATGGAACTTGAAGGTTAGGTTATTTTAGCTTAAGTTAGGTTAGGTAAGTGGTTAAGAGTTGCCGTTCGGGCTGTCCAAATATTTAAACAATGGATAAAAGGGTAATAAGGTAAAATTTATAGGATATTTACCCGGATTTGCGTAGAGAAAGCGAGAGGAAACGTCATATAGGGAAAATACAACTTGGTACACCCTTCGGGATTCAATCCTCAACCTCCCCATAACTGATGAACCAGATTCGATCATACTGAGGTTTAGTGGTCGGGCTGTTGATAAAAGCACAATCATATAATCAAATAACAAATAATAATAATCATTCTAATTGGCGTCGTAGATGTACGTGTCCATTTGCTATTGAGCTGGGCAATGGATTAAAACAAAGGTTGGTATATTCTATTGAATGTGCAATGGCTATCAAAAAATGTAACAGTCTTGTACAATGGCTTAAAATCAAATTCTAATAATATTTTGAGTGTGAAGCCCTGCATATCAAGTGAATTGTCATTTCACAGAGCTACAAGAAGGATGAATATTATCTAATCCTGAGCCCAATAGCGGAAAAGCGCTAATCTTGTCCCACACATCGATTTGCACGTGGACTGAACGTCAATATCGTCTAGACTGGTTTGCCGGTGTATTGAGGGTGCTTTTTTCTTAGTGTTTTACCACCCTCGCGCTAAGCAAATTATCGTGCATTTAGTTTAAAATTCTACCTTCCTCCCCACTCCATAAAACTTATTGTAAAATGTTAATAAAATCTTTGAAATTGTACACACACACACACACACACACACTACTACACCTTTGAAATTTTGATGATGCATCTTCTGACTTAGCTAAGTCCTGGGTTCAATTCCCGGTGAGTTTGGGGGTTCTTTTACAGTGATGAATTAGGCCTAACGGTTGGGGGGAAAGTTGGTTTTGTCATTCTTAAAGTTAATCATATTTGAAAGTCTTGTGATGGTATAATCACCTAATTAAGAAAAGTCACGTTAAATAGAAGCAAAAAAATATATTCATAAACTTTGTCTATAGCAACTGCAAAGGTCCCGCGTTATACTGCAGATAAAGGCCAGCAAAGAAGTCCCGCGAAGATGGATTTGTTCAGTTTCTCTCGGTAGTAAGTGAACGTTCTGGGTTATGGTTGCTGTGTTTGAGCGCTTTTCCTAACTTAATCATGGGACAAAGTCGTTTGCACGTGTATTCAATTTTAACATAAAATAATACGAAAACTATTAGTGTTTTTAATACTCAATTATACATTCTCTAAATTCATATTTTCCCTCAACTCTTAGGTAAATTGTAAACAAATTATTAACGACAAACTTGCCCTAATGCCGATCTATAGAGATACTTATAATTTACATTAAAATATATTATTTTATTTTTTTACCAAACGCTTAATACCCTGTGTTCTTTTTTATTTTTCAAATGGCAACATCTTTGACCTTTTATCTAGAAATGCCCTACCCTGGAAGGAGTGTTTCATTTACTCACTGACATTTCACGGTACACTCCAAGCTAAAACTGTGTAACGATAGGTTTCTTACTTATCAAGATTGGTGGCAAGCTCAGAGGTACGTCGTAGCAAAAATGCAATAAACGTTCAGTCATTATTATAAACTATTCAATTACTTATTTTTATTTAGCACCGCATCTTACTACCCGTTCGGTTTATACGCTTGTGTACAGATTACGCTAATGTTTATAGGAATTAGGAAAGAATATATTTAGAGGAAATGTATCCACATTTTCGTGGAAGGAGAGTGGAAAATTTGTTTGGAAACATCCCTTTCAGTACACTCGACCGATATACGAACTTCTATCTCCCTGTCATCGGCGGTCTAGTCTACTGCAAGAGTTGCGCGTTAGAACACCCAGCCACCGAAGCGGTTAATTTAATCACTAAATGATTATTTATTTATGTGTACATTCTATGGCTTGTAGTGGTTATGAGTCTTTATTTAACTTCAATTTAAAATAAGTAAGATATTTTAATAGGTACTGCACCAGCATTCGTCTAGTGAGTACGAAGAACCACATAGTTAAAGAATCGTGTCCCACTATATTCCAGATTGCGTGTTTTTAGATGGTATTAAGTGTGTGGATGGTATTTCTCTAAATGGAGTGGCTCTGGATGGAAAGACAATATAGAAACGAAAACTATATAAATGGTTGTCTTCACCCGACATGGTACCATCTCTTGGTCAGTTTCATACAATTCAAACATTTCAAAGCTCCGAAACTTTATACAAAATAGTTAATATATTATTATTTTTTTATTGGTTGGTTGTCCCTCAACTCTTCTCGCTATCCTTTGGTGTACACGAATCTGAGTGATTTATTTTATGTTTTTAATTAATTTCTTTTTTCAATATGCATGGTTTTTTTTATTGTATGCAGGGAATTGAAGGGTTGGTTCGTATGAAGGGCTGTTTGGGATATAGGGTCGGGGTGGGCAAGCCAATTGGGTTGAGGTCAGAACAGGGTGGCAGATTAAAAGTAAACAGTGTGTATATACTCTTTATGTACATTTAGACGTATATAATGTATAAAGTAGACATCAGACTCATTCCCCTAAAATGGATACTGCAGCTTTTGTCTGAGGTCCATTGTCGTATTGCAGTTGGGACAATACCTGGGCTATACCAATTAATAATGTACCCAAAATATTCAATGGGAATCGAATAGAAATTTAAAAAAATGATGTAGGGGGATGTGATCGAGAGGCAAGATCATAAAGGCGCGTTGTAAAAAAGCTATTCGAATGGTTTAGACAATCCATAGTTCCCCCTCCCAATTTTTTATATACATATATATGGGCGGTAAAAATTACATCGAGCTAAAAAAAACCATTCAACATATATATATTTATTTTGTGCGTGTGTGTGTGTTGAATTGCCTTGTTTACCATTAGTTTGTTTACCTCTCCGCCCCCGTTTCTATGGATTCCACGCTGGTAAACTATACAAAAAAAATCCAATTATGATGTGCGTGACATTTTACATATCGTTTGATTACGAAAATAAAAATTATATGTCTAGAAAGACTGAGGAATAATGCATGATGTAGATTGTTTCTGATATTAATTGGATTTTTAAAAGTGTTTTATATTTTATTTTTACATTTTGCTCGCTTGTTTATTCTTGGATTTCTTTTTCTCCGTACAATTTATGTTATTGTTTTGTCCTCCTTACTTTTTATAACTTATTTTTTTGTTTGATTTAATTTAACTTTACCTGGTCTAGTTTTTATCACCATTTTTTTCATCCTTTGCCTTATAATTAATTTTTAATTTAGTCCTTTCATCTATTGTGCTAATTGATTCTTAATAGTGTTAGGCTATAAGTCACTACTGTGCCTCTCTTGATAATTAAAAGAAAATATAATTTGAACTTTGAATTTTTAAATTTAATAAAAAAAGATATAAAGCAAGGTTATTAATTGTTAAATTTAAGGGTTAGGCATGAGGAGGGTAGATCTTAGAAAACGTTTGCATGCTTTAACGTGGGGAGAAATTACGAAAATCACCCCTAGTGTACTTAGCATAGATTCGAATTACTTTACTTTCCATCAACGGTGAGCCTGACGCTTTAAATCGCGTGACCTCCAGCGTGGGTTTGACAATTGATGAAAATTCAAATTTTAAAATTCACATAATATAATTATTAATAATTATTGTTCTTTATTTAAAATTATACAAATACGTTTTACTTGTTTATATTTGGCATTTGGATTTACGTAGAGTACGGGTATTTTTTTATTTATCATTATAAATCTACAAAAAAGAATTGTGATATAGATTATAAAAATCTTTCGAACAACGTTTCATAAATTATTTTACTTTCATAGCTCTTTAATAGTATACCTTTATTTAAAAGATAGCCGTTTGATTTGATCACTATTAATTAGGCTACATTTTTTTTGTAATTAAATGTAAACAATATTTATCCATTAACTTTTTTAAGCTTTTTTTGTTTGTGCATTGAGTGTAGACTATCGAGTTGCATCCCACGTATCACCCCTAGACCGAGTTGCGTTCAAAGAATGAAGTTTAATAAATAAAATAATATTGAAAGGGTTAACAAAAGTATGTTCAGAATGATACATAAAAGTATAATTCAATAGTCAAATTTTAGACAAAGCAACCTAACCTAACAAGCAAACAGCAAACAGATTTTGAATATAGAATGAATGTTTGCCATGTTTTTACTGTAAACAATTGACTTTATTGTTCTAGTAACAGAGCTAGAAGGGAGATGCGGCTGGACCCAACTCTGTACCCCTCCCTCGGGTCGGTCTGGTGGTCGCGGGACGCAACTCGCTATCCTCCTCACTCTCTTAATGACGCCAAAACAAGTTTCTGGTCGCAACTTGCTACTCTTAAAGTTCTTCGCATATTTACATTAATGGGGTATGGATGATAAAGGTATAATTTATAGGAAGTATGCCCACATTTGAAGAAAAACTATACGTACTGCTGGTATCAAACCCCAACCAGGGCCGTAGCTAGAGAAATTGGCGCCCGGGCCAAACAGTAACATTAGCGCCCCCTATCCCCACCCACCCCATTTCCGCCCAGTCATACCGGAGCAGTTGATGGTGTCATATCGTATTGTATACCTGTTTCAGATGTAATACAATAGCTGTATAACAAAAATCTTGCTATTACTAATGTGTCTTGCAATTATTGTCCCGTTTATAATTTGCTAATTCTATTAAATAGTAACAAAAAAAATTCAGTAAATATTTATTATAATTTAATATTCTTTTTATTAAAAATTAACTTATATAGATAATCTTATTCAATAGTCTGTGCTGATTATATGAACTTAAATACATGCTGTAGTAAATAAAAAAATTGTAAATAGTTTGAATTGAATGAAGAATACTTTTTGTTTATTATTAATTGCTAGCTCAATTACTTATGAAAAATGTAGAAGTAACATTATTGTTAAAATATTAACAAAATTATTTTATTCTTTCAGTTTCACCTTTCTAGCTTTAATAACAGCAAAATCATTGACTATTTCATCGAAATATTAATATTTACCACACACTAACTGTTCACTGGCAGCTTGTCTTACTTGCTACCCCCCTTCGCAGGTGCCAAAACAAAGAGACACCATTCCTAAGCAGTCAAGTTACAGCCCCTAATTACTTCCGCTTGGCTATCTCCCCCTCGCTTGGAATGTTTGTCCTTCGTCCCTCACATATTCATAGTAGAATTTACTGTCAGTGTCACCCGAGCCAAATCTATACAAACATTTTGTGTTCGGATGATGGAAGTTTCATCAAGTCACAAGTTTTATTCTTAAAGGAGAATTGTATACGTCTTTTTAACTGTGAGTTCGAGTAAATTTCGCAATCTTACATTTTATATTTTTTTAAATCTACATCTTGATGGCGCCCCTCGAGCCCGGCGCCTGGGATGGCTGCCCCTTCTGCCCCCCCCCCACCCTCGCTACGGCCCTGACCCCAACCTCTAATTAAACCATAAACTAGGCCAAATACTGTTGTTGGTACCTTAGCCTGCGTACCCACCAATGCGAATGTCTCTGCTGATAAAGAGTTACGATTTCCTCTGCTCAAGAAACATACTATTACGAGTAGATATTACATGGCGTGATCTTAGAGTTTTATAGAGTTTTAAGATAACTGCTTTAATAAAAGTGATATTTTATTTATATGTAATGACCTAAAGTTGTTAAAGCTATACTTGGAGTACAAATTATTTTATTTAGCATTACATGCTTCGCGGACCAGACTTTTACACCTTAGTTTAAATAAACTAGTCCTCGTGATTTAATGTCTTAGACTCTAGATTATGTTGGCTTTGCGGGTCACGTGTTTGAGCACAGGCTATTCATATATTATATTTAGTATTAGGTTGTTGATTTTTCATTGTCTCATTAACCGTTTGCGTCATATACATTTATATGAATAACTCTATGTAAAAAGAGCGTTCTTACTAAAAGTATACTCAAATTTGCTTGGAGGTAAAGGGAACGCCATTTATAAAAGACCAATCTCAATAATTTATAATGTTTATATATATATGTGTGTGTGTGTGTGTGTTTATTTAACGTATTTGGACATAATCTGTTAACAATTTTTAAAATTCAGAGATTTTAATCTTTTTTCCTGATTTAAGTTTTTCGGTCATAATGCATGATTCTAATTGATTTACTGACTGTAAAATTCAATCACTTACATAGTTGTGACTTTAAAAAAACGCCTGAGCTCTTGGAGATGGTCCATGGCTTCTGCCACACTCGGGATAGGCCTTTCCTGAACTACTGAAGAATTGTCCTCTTCATCACCAGATGCTCCATCCTCGGCTTGGATGTGATCGTTGAGAACTTCGGTGATGATGTGTGCATCAATAACTTCTTAATGGTTTCAACTTTCACCTGGTCCCACGCTTTCTTACATATTATTGAAGCTTGAAAGACGCCAAGCGAAATTTTCTAAGTAGTCAAATCTCCAGCAAATTTGTTTTTAAACCAACAATCGTCTGTAGAAATGTTTTAGATTCTTAATTATTCCTTGGTCCTTAGGTTGAATAACCGATGTCATAGTTGGTGGGAAAAAATAACCTTTACAGTTAATAAAAGGGGAACTTTGTTATGAGTAGTGCAATGGTCGGTGAATACAAGGATTGTCTGATTTTGTTTGCCAAACTGTCTGTCGATTTTTTAAAGCAATTTTTCAAACAGATCACCTGTAATCCATGTTTTTCTATTTGACTCTTATTCCACTGGCTTCGATTTTACATTTTTGAATCGACGTGGGTTAGTTGATTTTTCAATTGTTAACAACGGTCGCTTTTCAGAACCGTCCATATGTGCACAAACTAACAGTGTTGTTCGATCTTTACTAAGCTTTCCCCAATGCACCGTTCACCTTTAAATGCAAAGGTTTTGTTAGGAGTATTTGTAAAAAGTCTTGTCTCATTGACGTTAAAAAAAATGTTGTTCCATGTCCTGGATTATTTCTTTCAGGTCTTCCTTCCAACTATCTACTGAACGAACAATAACAACACCACTTTCGCCACATGCAGCTTTGAAGGAAATTCTGTTTCGTTGTTTGAAATCCGTCTAGCCACCCTGAACTCGCTTTGAAGTGGTTTTTTTCCTAATTCAGATGCGAGATGTTCAGTATTTTCTCTAAGAAAAGTGCCGCTCACTGTGACTTTCTTGTCTCGCACTTGTTTGAACCACTTCAGTACACAGTTGTCCACATATGGGTTTTCCAGTCCTCTTAATCTTTTCCTATCTTGTCCACTCTCATTTTCATTGCTCAAAATTTTGTGTTTGATTTTCAAAAATGTTGAAAGTGTGTTATGGGGAATTCCAAAGACTTTTTGAAATTTCTGATTTATTTTTGAGTCCCTTTTCTACTTCCTTTATCACCGCTACTTTTTAGGCCAAAGCTAATTAATTTATAGGACTGTGGCCTGGACAGTGACATCACGACACACACACACAAACACTGCTGTACAGTATGTACTAAACAAAAACTAAACACTAAGAACAGCGCACGTAGCCTCTCGAGAGGTTCGACCTTGACTAACGGAGTACAGAAGTACGGATGAACGGGGTAGGGGGAGGGGCGTGAAGAAGGGTAATGGCCTCATTCCAACATTACCTCCCCTGTTTCCAAAAATAGAAAAACATGGCGCCGCAACTAAAAGTAGGAAAACAATACTGCACAGTACATTACAACTTACGAAAAGTTCGAACTAACCGAAACAAAATTCGAACTATATACGATTTTTTAACATGGTTTTAATACAAAATTCACGAAAACGGGCGAAAAATTCGAATTAAAGGAGATTTCGAATCAGGGAAGTTTGAATCAGTTAGGTTCCACTGTATTGTCGTATTGAGGTATTAGCTGGGCACTAGGATCGACTGTCTGGCCTGAGTTATGCTGTCTCAAGTTAATTAAGTTTGCGATTCGTGTAGTGATAGACACAGCCATCCTTTCAGCCATTCGCTTAGAGCGTTCACGTTTAAGTACCCAAAGCCTATATCATTATTTGGATTGCATGGTTTCGTTTTCGTGTGTTGGTAAGATATCACCTGCTTGGTTGGCCGCATGGTCTAAGGTACTATGCTCGCAATAGACTTAGACTGCTGAAGACGGGGGTATCGGGTTCGATCCAAGTCATGTGGGTGTATTGAAGGGGTTCATCCTACATGGTTTACCCCTCTCTCTCCACTCAAATGCAGATACACTCCCTCTAAATTCAACTTTCCTAATCCATATCACATTAATTTAATTAGTATAGACGCTTATAGCTCAAACGGATAGTAAGACACGATGCTAAAAAAAAAATCCATATCGAATACTATCTGCGTTGGTGATCAAGTTACCCAAGGCGGCAAACAGCAAGACTGAATTTCACGTGGCGGTGAAACGGAAAGGTAGCTGGGGGGATATTTTTATACATTAAAATTATCTCTACGTTTTCTATCTCCTCTACGTTAATAAGGGTTGATTCCCCCTTCTATACTCATCATCCATACCTATTAGAAAAAAGTCATTAATGGCCCTTTTGTTAAAAATAATATATTTAAAATTTATTAAATATATTTCTACAGGTATTAAGAATAGGCCTATTTATTTCTGAAAAAAAACCAATCAACCCAACCCTGCATTAATATGCACGCAGCCGTGAGCATCAACCTTGTCCGGTATAACATTTAAGAAAACATTATAAAAAATATTAATTTTAAGTAAGGAGCATAATTTAATATTCGAAAAGACTTGGACTCCGACTCTGATATGGTTTACCGGTGAGGGTTAGTAATGGTGCATATCCCGTTTAGGTGGACTGAGGGTGGTATTTCCTAAAAATGTTTTTCATTTCCCTTTCTCGGAAATTAAAGAACATTTCATTTAAAGTGCTCTATCTTCCCCATCCTTACGCCATAATAGTAAATATGCGGGTAGTCCGGGTGGGTAGTAAGACTCGAAGTACATAACAAAAGATTAATACATCTCTATAAAGTTACTGATAGGTATACACCAATTTTCTTACAGGTGTACCGATCTGACTGCTTGAAAAAATTAATTAATTTAATTTAACGTATTCTTAGGTCAGTGTATGTGATCTGTGGCTGTCACCTTTAGCAGATATTATCAATACCTAAAAAATAGCCCAGAGAGTTGGTAAAATGTCATCAATAGGCTTGTATTTTCTAAAAGGTTTTCCAAGTGTTCATTCGTAAGAAAATCAAGAAGTAGAGAGATAAATATTCTCGCTATTTTTCTTTTCCGGGAAATGTTAGCGCTTACAATAAAGCTTCCAAGGTTCCTCCGATGAACTGAGTTGGTTTATAGTTGGAGTTAATGCTCTGGAGAACTTCTCAACCCTCCCGATTAATGTAGCTTTGCCCAAGTGGAGCATTACTCTACTCTCCCCACCGGTGCAAAACACGCTGTTCTAGCCCCATTTTACCACCAAAGTGGTGGTTGAATCAGTCTGCGGTAGGAAGGGAGGGATGGGGGAGGGTTTGGTTAGCAGTGTGGCAAACCTAATCTCGATTGTATAGTGCGTTAAATTGTGCTGTGTGTGCTTAGTAAAGGCTCTCATTGAGGTTGGTATGAGTGATACTTGTAAATCCTGAGTAAGGTTTCCAGTTTCCCCCTTTACCAACTTTAAGTGTTGGGCAAACAAGTTGGGAATGTTCTTCATCTGGAGGATTGTTCTTGGGAAAGAGGATATGGGGGGGAAGAAGAGAGCGGTAGGACGATCTTAAATTTTCTCCGAGGACTGTAAACTTTTGGTTAGTTCTAGTAATTATATATTCCCCTTGATAGCTTAGTTGTGTTAGTGTCATTAAATAGAGTAGCCGACGAGTTTTCTGTTATGTACATACACACTGGCCATCTCTATGGGATGTATTGATTGACAAGATAAAAACCCAGACCGGTATTCACGCACACTATGACGTAAAGCTCATCTTTTCTTCTTTTCTAGCGACGGAAAAGTCTGGGTTCGAATTCTTCCCAGGTGTATTAATGCTGTTTATTCCTAAGTATTTTACCACTTTATCTCCCGAAAAGTATGAGTACGATGAAGCCCGTCTCCGTGGTTGGACACAAGTCAGCTAACACTGGATAACTTCTGTGTGGGTCTAGTGGTGTATTTATTAGTTTTGTGCCCTACCCAGGGGCGTAGCTAGGGCTTGGGGAGATTGATGTCATCTCCCCGTATGGCAAAGGTTGAAGGGTCTGCAAATGAAGAAAACGAAAACTTCTAGAAACTTTCTTGGAGCGATATAATTAATTAGAGGGCTAAAAAGTGGAAACAAAATATATTAGGAATAAGCTTGATAACGGAACGAATCCTGGGTTGCTCAATGGTAAGAGCATTGGCGTACTGAGCCAATACAGCAATAATGTCTGGTATTCATTCTGGTGCCCAACAACGAATTTTGGACCTTAACCCATTGGCACTGTTTGTTCCATGTAATAATGACGCTTTAAGTTTGGTTGGTGTTAATTCTGCTTAAATGTCCCAGCAGAAACCTTCGTTGTTACTGTAGAAAATATATTTGCATAGTTTTTTCAGTTCTACTCGCCGATGGAGTGTATTGAACGATGTTGTTGAGTTTACTGTGAAAGCTCATTCTGATACAAGACGAAGCTCTAAAACAGCTGAAGAAAATTCTATTTTGAGTCAAATAGACAAAGGGATTGATGCTTTAGAGTAATTTCATGATACACAGACTGAAACTCTTGAAACACGTGAGGATGCGGCTATACTGTATGCATTGAAAAGTTTGAAGTTTTAGATACAGTTCTCTCCTGGTCAGAGGTCGGAGAACTCTGAGACACGGCCATTTCTAAAGTTGAACATTCATTCGGAGAGTGGGGTGTGACTGGGATTATCTGTATTAGAAAAAAAAATGTGTTTGATGAAAATAGATCTTATTCCGAATCGAATACTCCCCTAGAAATATACTAACAAACTTCGTTGGACATCGGGTGATATTTTAAAATGGAACTTTCTGATCTAGTTCCAGTAGTTGGGTGTGAGGTAAATGTTAGTTCAGCTTCATACGATCCTTCAACCACTTCCACATGTTCTAAGCCCATTAGACTAGACAAATTATATTTTTTGTGCACGACGTCCTACTACCCATTCGGTCTATCCACCTAGACCTCTACTTGCATGAATGGGATAAGGAGAAATATAGAATTTTGGGCAACTGAACTCGCATTTTCTAGGAGAAAATGTTAGGAACCGTTTAGAGTAAGCCAAATCGATACAACCGGCTGGGATGAGAAACTCTATCTCTCCTCAACAGCGAACCAGGCAAGACGATACTGATGCCTTATTCCTCTTAGCCACCGATACTGGTATATTTGTATGTTTAAAATCGGTTCTTACAAACATCCACAAAAATAAATCTCTTTAAAGGTTTATCAAAATCTCTCAAATCTTTTCTCAGTTTTGTTCTCTTACCTAATTTGGCAAATGTGCTCCGTTTAGATAACGATCATCCATAAGCAACTTAATCGCAGGGCAAGTTTCTACACGGCCTCTCAATGACAGAAATTCATGGATTTTTAGATAGCGTCACCTGGTCTCTCATTGGCTGGCACACTTTGTATTGTTATTATTTATCTGTCGTGTCACGTCAGCGGTAATGCGAGCGTGTTTATCACCGGATCTAAAAACATTTATACTATTCCGACAAGTATATTTAGTGAAACCATGCTATAAAAACTTTGGTCTAATAAACGCTATGCCCTTTGGGAAACGGTAGAAAATAATTTATCGGAAACAAATAATGTGTATAAGGGAAGGTGGGGGGGACTAAACCAACACACACACACACACACACACACACACACATACACTAATGGGTGCAGGGTTAGAGTAAGCTGTCCCGCAAAACACTCATGCTATATAGCATAATAAATTGCTGTGGCGAGACCGATATTAATTATAAATAGGATACCTTAGTGTAAGTCCGGGAATCTAGTAGGTTCAACATTGAAAGAGTATTTACTTAGTACATGTAGAGCAGTTTTAAGTTTTCAAAGAATCGCTATATTTATCTGAAAGCCATCAAAAGCAACACACATAATCACATTGATTGACGTATAAATATATGAATATATATTTAGAAACTTTTGAACGGCGGCTTCTATGGCGATAATAATATATTAAATAAATTACATGCAGAGGCAAACAATGTAAGGAATGTGTTGTGTGTAAGCTTAGGAAGATGAGGGTGAATATCAGGAGGCGGTCAACAAATAGCATAACAGTAGTAAAGCTATTCATCGCCGAGCTGTTGTAGTGAGGGGAGGGAGCGCTCAGGTACTAAGAGCTAATATTAATTAAGTCGTTACAGACTATATACGTTTAACAAATGATATAAACCTATAGGATATTTCAAGCTATTTGTTAAAACCTATGATCTCAAGCACACAGACAAGCTAAGAAACTTTATAAACTCATCCCCTTCACTTCACCCCTATCCACCCTCTCTCAAACCCTCACCTTACTTTGTGGCGGCAATCTCTGTGCTTTCCTTTGATCATTAAAATGTTGCTTGGTGCGAAGAAGAGTTTTTGGAATCTCTCTCTCCCCTCCCCATTCCACCCTCTCTCTTTCATCTCTTGCTTGGTAATGAGCTCAAGTGGTTTTTTGATTCAATAAAATAATTGAAAAGTAACGGCGTTTCCTCCCCCTGCAGCCCTTTCCTACTTTATCTCATGAATTACGAATGTGTATAATATTGAGTTGAAACAGGGACATATTTTTAAAGGTACATTGGGTGGGATTAAATGATATATAAAAAGTTAAAATAGTAGTAGTTATAGGGGTAGTTATATTGCATTTTTTTAAACTACTATTATTTCTTGGTAGCTAACAATGCAATTCGTTATAAATATGTTAATAAAATCTGATTTATAATATTTTTACTTTGGGTATCTAAACAATGATTTTTTTGGTAGCAGACTAATATAATCACGTGATTTACAAAATCAACTTGTCCTAGGGTTTTACACTTTATATCCAGCCCTAGAAGTTAGACTAAATGTATATCAGGATAAATTTGTACAAATATAATTATTTATATATTGCATGTAGGTAGATAATATGTAGCTAGCCAGAAAAGTGTATAACCCGAACGGATAGTAAGACGCGGTGCTAAAAAAAATACTAGCAGAATTATCCGGCGTTGAACGCTTTTCTTTGCTTTAAGCATACCGAAAAAAAATCTCTTCATTCTATTTCTTCCCACTAAGTTTTTAATAAAGTAAAAAAATCTAATCAAAAATGTAAAACTCCAGCTTCAAGGTGCACATGCGTGTTTAAAATTCTAGGTTTAAGGTGCAAATGCGTGTTTGAAATTCTAGTTTAAGGTGCACATGCGTGTTTAAAATTCTAGTTTAAGGTGCACATGCGTGTTTAAAATTCTAGCTTCAAGAGGCACACGCTTAGTCGCTGTCACTTAGCAGAGGTCACGTATATATACCCAAATTTTCTGATGAATTGGCATATTTGACAGTTTAGAAAAGTTACTATCTACGTTCATATATGTGACTACACTTACTCTTAAATGTAGCCTTCATAATCCCTCACGTACTAGCGCACCACACTAGCGTAGCTTTCTACATATGCGTATAGCCCAACGGGTAGTAATACGTGGTGGTAGCAACAAAAACAAAACCTACCAAAGATGTAAGGGTGAATTCTAATTATTAACACAGTTAACACTTGCACTAAATGGAAGTGGCAAGTCATCGCGTACAAACAAAAATTTTACAAATTTGTTTTGATATTGAACACGCGAACCTTAATCAAGAGTCATAGAAATCAACTACAAGGCCCTCGGCTCGATTCCAGATGGCACTGACGAAGATATTTAATATGTGTGTGTTCACGGATTCATCCTGTTATACTATCGATACATTTCTAGGTACTAGCGCTGGTTATTTTAGTGGTATGAGTACTGGCCTAGGTCAGGTTAGTTTGTAAGTCGTCCATTACTGAGTGTGATAGTGAGGGTCACGTTGTTTATTGTTTCAGAGGAACGACAACTTGGACCTGTCTCTGTCCGTGCCCCAACACTCATACGGTTATAACATGGGCGACCAGGTAAGACAGCTTCTTGCACTTTTTTTAGAATAAGAGTTTCTTCGCTTGTCTGAGGTGTCATTCCTGCAAGATACTGGACTGACAATGACTGGGAAGGCCGAAATTTGAATATTGTCAGGTTGCAATGGGGCGGGGGGTGTCCTTTGTTCCATTTAGCTCCACGCTAATACTAACTTAACTCCTTTATCCCTATCCCATCGATTAAGATATTAAATAACACTTATGATCAAATGCATTTACTAAATATGTTAAATATTGATGTTATTAACATACACAGGGAGCTATTAGCACCTGGGATTGCATTTAAAGTGAACTCCAAATCACTCCCTGATATTTCATTACGTTAAAGATAATACTGTGTTATGATTCATGATTAAAAAAATATCTTGAAGGCAGTGTTAATTGATGGAGAGAAAAATAATAATATTAATTATTGAATGTAAAAGCTAAAAGCCAAAATAGCTAGCTAACAACATGATCTTGTTTTTTTAACACTGAGTCTTACTACCCATTCGTGTTATACACTAGCAACATACTAAGTAAACACAGCAATTCAGCCCCTCACAAGCAGGCCTGCCTCAATGGGTGGTGTGGGCGGGGGGAACAAGTGGTACCATGGTATCGGGCCCGGGACTTCTAAGAGTTCGGGCTCAAGATCCAGATTATAAAGCCAAACAAAAATGTGTAGTATAATAAATAAAATAGAAAAAATAAAATCAGGCATGAATGATAAGCAACAAAATGGATATCTTTACTAATGAATAGTAGGATTCCAAGCCCACCAGCTGGAATGTTCTTCTAAGAAACTACTGACATTTGTCATAGTTACATACTTGGTTCTCCAGGTTTGTCCTTAATTTTGAAGTGTTTAGAAGTTTCCAGAAGCCTCTTATTTTTTTAATATAGTTAAATTTGGCACGTGAAGAGAATAGGGTGATAAACTTTTTAAAAAACATATGGAAGGTGCCCGACCCCCTCATATAGCTTCTATCGAACTCTAATTTTCAAAACATTTCCGGGAGAGGCCCACTCAAAATAGATTCTAGAGATATGCAAATTTCAAAAAATGTAAGACCACGCCAAACCACTTATATATATATATATATATATAAAATTTCAGATGAGAGCCATTTCAAATATCTTCTAGAAGTATTCAATTTTCAAAGTTTTGCCGAAAGAGGGTCCCTGGTATCCTCTTTGGTTTGAGTGTCAAAGCCCATCAAATATCCACCTTTATTTTTGCCAAGTTACCCTTTTAGACAAATAAGGTTTTGCCGCCTCTGAAGTATATTAGAACAAAGAAAGGGGGTCTGCCGCTTTTCCCCTGCCATCATATGAACTTAAAGCTACACATGGTGCTATTAAGGGCATTATTACTAGATATTTTATAAAGCCTCATCTTAAAAAATGCTATTCAATTTATTGTTAATTATATTGAAGGAAAGTTTGCGTAAATGTTGCATAAATTTTGGAATCACTTAAGTATTTTTATATAATGGGAGTAATATATTTTTAATCCAAGGAGAAAAACACAGGTTATCAGAGGTACTTAACGTGAACTTTCTGACTCGCTACACAACTTAAAAAATAATCGAACCCCATCGAACCCCGTAACCTACACTACGTCCAGCCTCACGAGCCGTTAATTCATCAGTGTAAAAGTGAGTCTGGACTTCACCAATGATATCACATTTTAGGCAGTGTCTGAAATAAAACCCGGGACCTTTAATTCAGTCAGCATGATTCCTTTCTTAAATTTAGTCCAATCAAACAAAAGTATTAATAACCGAGAGTTCTGCCAAATAATTTTAAAACTATAAACGCATAAATTAACTAGAATTAAATACTGAATACATAAATTATAATATCTAAAATGCAAAGGTCTAAATAAAGGCTTTACTAAAGTGTATAAATCATTAAAAATAAATGGTAATGTATTCATTTTGTTTAAATTACTCGTTTACATTGTAAACCCTGTCGGATTATTAATATTTATGTTTTTAATTTGTTTTAAGTCTGACCGTCTCACATTTACTTTACACATCGGATTATAAAAAAGCAAGAACTATTTAAAACCTTCCTAAATAACAACGTATCCTCTCATAAAAAAGGCATTTTCCTTAATTGGTCCCTTCATTTGCACTCGCCCACATCGCTCTCTTCCTCCCCACCTTCACCCTCCCTAACATTCCTTCTTTCTCTCCTTTCCTCTCGTTTTCTCGGCTCGCATTAAAATTCATTAAAATACCATTTTTTTAATTGCTGACAAAAAATTAATTACTTTGTAACACCACTTCATTAGCATGTAGATTAAGGTTTAATTCGGTAATTTCCACGGTGTTTCTTTTTTCTAAATTTTTTATTTTATTTTCATCCCCTCCTTTTTTTTAGTCAAGTTTAGTTTTTTGGGGGGAGACGTGAAGGGTGTTTTTCTTGAAAGTATTCTCGACTGTGGAGGGGTTGGAATCCTTAGGGGATTAGAGTTAGAAGAAGGGGCAGGGAGCTATACCAACTTAACTTCATGACTTTCCACCACTCTTTCCCATCCTTACCAACTCATGTATCCATTTTTCTTACTTATAACAACTGTACTTTTTATGCGCGGGGGGGGAAATAGATATTCTCATAAATGATTTCTGTGCGTAAAATAGTTTATCTACATCTCGATTAGCATAATAAATTACGTGTTATTGCGTAAATTAACTACCCCTTGCACGTAGGTTGGTTTTTGATGCACAAACAATAAAGCTTGAAATTGATTTTAATTTACGTGTGCAGTTCAAACATTGTATTGTCAAATTGCATTAATTACGTTTCAAAATAGTTTAAACGAAACATGACGATTCTTTAAAAATTATTATTTTTTAAGATCATAAAATGGTGGCAGTAGCATTTAAAATAGTGTACATGCTATTTGCACAAATCTATCCAAAAAATAGTTATTTATTTTAATTAATCCTTCACTCATCCACATACAGACAAACCAATTTTATATTTTAATTGTATATATAATAAACTTTGTTTTTGAAGCTAGCTTGTAAGTAAAATATAAGTAGTAAATACCTAATATAAATATAGCCCAGTAGTAAAGCCACTCCCTTATAAAATTGGTATAATGGGGCTTCCTCTTTCACAGTTTTGAATTAGTGTTCTGGGTACTGGGTGTTGTACTTGTTCTGGAGCTAAGTTAGTCTATAAGTCATGTTTTACTCGGTTGGTTTAGAAAGAGCAAATTAATTAGTTGTCAAAATAAAATGTTTTGCTATTATTTTAAAAAAAAATCACCCAAGCATAAGAACTTATTGATGGCTTGCTCTAAAGACAAAGATGAGGAATGTTATTTGGAAGACACCCGCAAAACGTGGAGGTAGGTTTTAGCCTCGACATTCTCGTCCCCCGTAATCCAAACTACTGCGAGTCTAACGCCTTTAAACGCGTGACCACTGGCGTGTATAAGATTTTGTCTTTTCATAGGGCGTAGTGTCTTAAACTTGAAACCTGTAATGAATAAAGTGTTATTATAAAATCGGTGACCTGGCGGTCTAGGGGTAAGGTGTTGGACTTCTGTGCTGGCGGCCGGGGTTCGGATTCCACGTTAAACTGTAGGTCCTCCATTTCATCTCACAATCACCATACCATTACACATTAGCGTAAGTGCGTATAAGCCCGAACGGGTAGTAAGATGGGGTGCTAATAATAACAATTTTAATATAAAATCGGAGTGTCGTCAATGTTTAATTAAATTTCAAGGCTGGTTTTAATACGACATTCCTCTTAACTTGACATATTTCTTCTTTGGCTTAGGACCCTTTACTCTCACCCACCCTCATCGCCCCCACCCCCACTACGCTCATCTTTCTCCCCGTGTGCTTTACACCCATAAGAGAAATGGCCCGGACATAATATGGACCGCTTTATGCAAAACTCGGCCAAGAGGATTTTTATTTTCAGGAGTCTTTAGCGGCTAGGAGTAGGGGGAGGAATATTTTGGTTACACTTTGTATTCCCTTAGGCCCATTCTTACCCCTTGTGGTACAATTGGCTATAGAGGCTTGACTGTTGAGTTGAAGGTTTCTGGCTTTACCTCAGGTTGTGTTCACAATAATTTACATGCAGGTGTTTGTTCCACCACGTGGAGAATGATTAGCCTAAATTTGTTTCTGAGTCAATATAAACGTGCACCTAGTTTTTCTACACATTCAATCTACCCGCATATTTAAGGACGAGGAAGGCAGGTACCCATACCTGGGGAGGGAGAGTGGAAAACTTTTTTTTTAATTCAATACATCCTGGGATTCAAATCCTATCATACCCGTCACAATAAAACCAAACCACACGAGTTTGATGTTTAGTCCACGTGCATTGTTATTGACAAGTTTGACACAGGGCCAATAACGGCTTAATCTGACGGGATAGGGCTTGTAAGGTTTGTAACCTTTAAGTTAGAATGTGTTTAAAACGGGAGAAACAATTCTAACCCACTTAAATGTGTGAATTTGTCTTTTGCCACATACACTACAATAACTTTGCGGGGCAGATTAGCCTAAGCCTGCACCTACTATGAATGTTGTAACCTGGTCTTCAAATGGTATAATACGTGCTCAATATGGCATAGTTTATTTACATGCTTTCTTACCACCAACCCCCCCCCCCCC
>CABFOV010001408.1:55962-119000 GCA_902141375.1 Timema poppense
AAAGAAAAACTAAAATGAAATCACTAGACTTTTTTTTCTTACATTTGATTATGAAAAGAGAAATTATACTGTAATCTTTGAGGAAGTATTGTTAAAAGTGATTGATAATATTTTTAGTAATTATAATAGTAGTAATTAGTAAATAATAATCGTTTCCAAATATGGTGACAGAAGTTATTTTTAGACAATGTTGGCGTAACTGATACCATTTGCTAGCTTCTGCTAGCTGTCATGTAAAACCACAAAAGTGGTAAGTCCACTGTAAATGTTATTATAATATATTCACTATCGCCAACATAATTGTGTAAAAAAATACCTATAAAGAAATAACACCATGGTCACGTGTATGAAGCAGAGAAAGCGCTTTAGCTGTGCTATCACCGTAGCGCACGTCTAATGTTTGATCCTTAATATTATATATCTTTGGAATTATGTGTGACAAATTTACAAGTACATTTTCACACAGAAGTTTTTCTTAGCGTCTTCGCATTTTCTTTATTATGTTAAAATGGCTGATACTGAAAGTAGGAAACGAAGAGAGAACTTTATTTACAATTATTATCAGAGAAATGCAGATAAAAA
Organism: Timema poppense; assembly: GCA_902141375.1. Lineage (NCBI taxonomy): Eukaryota > Metazoa > Arthropoda > Insecta > Phasmatodea > Timematidae > Timema > Timema poppense. Next base: position 56,545 of record CABFOV010001408.1, read on the forward strand.
GACATGCATCTGTAAAGTTTGCAAAATGATATTATAAATTTCTACGATGTGAATAGAAATTAAAAATTAATTAAGAATCAAATAGCCAAAGCTATTAACTATGTTTTTGAGTGAAGATTACTCCATTTAGATATAATATTCTGAAAATTGAAAAATTGACACCGAGACACTGGAATCGAACCCAAATAGATCCAAAGGCCCCAGTGTCATTTTTCAATTTTCAGAATAAAACTTTGAATTGAAAGGTTACTAAGCTTATCAGTAAGCCTGTGTGCATTAGTTATTAATATAGTCTTTAGGTAACAAAAAAGAAAATTTTCTTGGCCCTTGTTACTGACAAGATCTAGAAAAATAAATAATTAATTAAAAGTGGTGTTAAGTGACAACAAAAATCCAAGGTAGCTTCGACTTCGACTTTTCTTCACAAGTTTCAAGATTCGCTTTGACTTCGTCTTACATTTTAAAAGTGGCCTTAGCACACCCCTAATTATTATTCCTACCAATTAAATAACACAAATATAGTTAAATGCTATCAATGTTGGGTGCAAAGAAATATGTTGGAATTTTCTAAACTGTTTTTCTAACCCTATATCAAGGTATATGTTGGATTTTATCTATATGTTCTACAAAAATGAACATTTTTTGATGTATTGTAATAATTGATTTTTCCCAGTTAGAGGTTTTTTATTAATTTTTAATTTGCATCTTACTACAGTATTTTATAATTTATTGTGAAAGACGCGCTAACACGCAGTAGTTGTAAGCACCTTTTAAAATAATTTCCAACCGCTATGTGCTATCTGATTGGTGATCTGCTCTCGTGATAAGGTTACAAGAAAAAAGAACTGAACAACACACTTTTATCTGGACCCAGGGCCATAACTATGTGGAAGCACAGGCACACGACCGAGGACGTGGGATTCTGAAATGGAACTGACAAAATAAATGGTCGAATTTAATTATATTATTAATTTTTTTAATTTCACTGCCACGCTATGCTGTGTGGTTCGGATGTTGGTGAGCCGAGTACGTCGAGTGGTACCAGACAGCCCATAGCGTTATTTAGCCTTTTAGAGATTGGTCATTGCTTCGATCAGTCCCTGGGCGCCCTCTTCTCACCAACATCTGAATTTAGTCGTAGGACTGATCGACGTGGCTTTAGAATAGATGAGCGTTGCTGAGTTACAAAAACCAGTTGTGGATCTCGATATTAAGTCTAACAAAGATTTCAATATGTAAGAGTTCACATGTGAAATTCAAATCTTTAAGTTTAAACCCTTGACACTAATACAAAACACTAAAAATGTGAATCCCCTTTATATTCTACAGGCTCTTAATGACTTTGGATTGAGTCATATCCGAATATTAATGCTGCTCTCCTAATATTTCTCACGCTTCCCGTTTCTACTCCTTCGCGGGAGATAAGTTTTAGCAAGTTAAAATTAAGACTTGTTTAAAATCGACGATCGGACAAGAAAGATTATCGAATTTTTCCATAATTTTGATTTTGAATATATTATCGTTAAATGTATTAATTATGATGATTTAATCAATGAATTTGCTGAAAGGAAAGCCAGAGAAGTGTAGTTAAAATAATTATTTTCATTTTTAAATATATGTTAATGATCTGGGTTCCAAGACAAAACCTTGCCCAAAGCACATGACAAGCTAGTCACGGCATTGTGTGGACCCATGACTCAGCCCAGTCTGCTGAAACACACAGACCCATGTAGATGTGTTGACTCTCGGGTTATCCAAGATATGTCTGTGTAACTATCATTAATAAAAGTTTAATCATTTTAAAACGCCATACAATGAACCCCATAAAATCCTCAATATAATGCGTAGTATTGAAGATGCTGCCACTCACAAGTTTGGAATACCTATTATAGAATATCGAATAGCACAGGAAAACAACATATCGTCATATTCATAACAATATACACTTTGTAAATAAATTAAAGGCCATGTCAACTGTAGAATCATTACGTCATAGAATGGTGATGCAAAGTGCACCAATCTTAGTGATAAAAAGTAAACTAAATATAACAGGCTGCCTTAACTATCGATAAGCGTATAGAACTACAGAAACATATCTAATAACTTTGGAAAAAGTCGGATAAGTTTCTTACTGTTGAGAGCTAAATGGTACTTACTCCACAAACTTACCAACTAACATATTCTTGTTAGTAATAGAGCAGTTATTTCGTCATCTAGTGATACTGCAACAGAACAAGTAAATAAAGCAAGTTTCCTTTGTTCCAGACCTTCCATACGCCAAGTTTCGGAGATGAGGAGTTCGATATTCCTCCAATCAACCCTCACCAGCATCAACAGGGTGGTAACCAACACGTGCAGAACAACATGAACTCTTATCAGCAGTCCCAGGTACATATATGTAGCTACTAAAACAATGTGTCTAAATAATAGCCTTATTCCATACAAAGATTTATTTTTTTAAACATTTGAATCGCGTTCAAGTTTCCAATCGTAACCAAGGTATGTTTCGTAGAAAGTTAAGTAGCGTAAGCCAATTTAATTTGAAGTATTCAAATTCAATATAATTTTATACTTTAGCAACATTTTTTTAAATGGATTTACATCAATAGATTGCTTTTATTTTATTATTTACTTAAGTTTAGTCCAGCCAAGGAATGTTCTAGTATTATAAATACAATGCAAATGGATCTGCAAATGCTTGATAAGTATACAAATAATTATAACAAAATCATCCATATTTTATGTTGAGTTATGACATGGGACTCCCAATAAATTATTTTAGTTAGTTATGCATTAGTTATGCTGTAGAGAAATAGTGCTTATTACTATTTGTAATTTTCACAACCGTACTTATGTTTCGTAATTATGTAATTACTGAGATTGAAAATTTGATTTACACTCACATATATTTCAAAGCAAGTCCCTTTCTTGCAGTATATTAATCATATAAAAGACGATATATAATTTGCATTTTGCTTCATAATTTCTTATGATTACTCGATCTATTTAAGATTATTGGTGAAATATGAAACAAAAACTTTAATTGCAGAAAAAAAATATTCAAAAATTATATTATTTCTAATTCGGAGAATTTAAATTGATAACGTGTTTAAATGGCACACCTGTCTGATTTGGGAGGCTGGGAATGGGAGTGAAGCTTAAGTTACAGACAGAACCGGTACACTAGAGTCCATTCGCCATAGGAGTGGTGGTATCTTACAGCATATGTAAAAACGGTTAAAAGAAAAACATAATTAAAAACAAATTAATTTTTGTGAAATTTGTAATTTCCAAAAGTGATAGCTCAACATATGGTTCGATAGATCATATGGCTTGGCGAATGAATATATAAAAATATATCTACTTTTGCTAACTGTCAGCTACCACCATTCCTATGTCGAATAGTTATGGTTTACTCTCCTTTATCTTGACAACTGCTGGCTAATTTACAATAACAAGTCTCCCCAAATTATATGTCTTCAGATATAGTTTTTAAGGCTGAACTTGGATTCATCCATAGCGCATAGATAACAGTAAATAGCGTATGGTGCACAGTTCACAGTAAAAGTAAAATCTAATATTGTGAGTTAAAATTGTTACTAAATCTTTAAACCGCCAAATGATATGTTGTTTGCAATAGGCTTTAAATTATCGTCCCCAATCTGTGTTCTCTATGTGAACATATACTTGATCTTTTCAGCATTCACTTCCAAACCTATTTCTTTACTAGCTCCTGATAAAAATGTATGCAGTTCTTAAAACAAGATTCCTTACTATTACTCCACAAAGCGTAGCCTAATAGCTGCATTGTATTGTTTGATGTCAACCCTTCCCTAGTTTCTTTCATTACCTTAATAGCATACTCTATGATTAGGTTAAAAAAAGAAAGAGGAATATACATTTCAACCCATTTTGTAATTTGAAATTATCTGATAAGTGCCGTCCATTCCGTACTCTGCCATGCGTATCAGTCAAACATACCTCAATTAGCTTAACAAGTGTTTTGGATATCCCAAATTTAATTAAAATCTCATATAATGTATATATTTAAATTGAATCGTAGGCCTTATTTTTAAAATATATGTATAACTGACTAACCATAGTATTGTAATCCACTTTTATTTCTAGTACCTGTCTAATAGTAAAAATATGACCCGTTGTTGATCTATTTCGTCGTAATCCAAACTGATCCCAATTATTTCCTTTGCACATGACATCAATCTCATAAAAAATATGTTAGATACAATTTTTTACCATGGTGGTAGTAGTACGATACCTCTATAGTCATTACACTCGGGCTTATTGTTGAAAATAGGTATGATAACACCTTCCTTCTCTTCTTGTGGTAATACTTCATGGATTCATATGAAATATAGCAATTTATGAATTTCTATTACTAACGTTTCACCACCTCCATTTAGTAACTCTGCTGTAATTGAATTTATATCTGGAGATTTATGGTTCCTTAACTTTCTAATAACTTGACTTGACTAATACTTGGATCTGCGACTAGTGTATTAGTATTATGGATTTCGATAACCTCACCTAATTCGGATCCTTGGTGAACATTTAAAATATGCCTGAAGTGGTCATTCCATCTACTAAAAGCCTTGCTCATATCTACCATCGAGCTACCATTCTCATATTTCACTAAATTGGCCCTAGCCTGATAACTTTTCATACATCCATTATAACTCAGATAAAATTCCCTTACAATATTATATTTGCTATTTTATTCTAGCTTGCTAACGTTACCCTTTAAAAACTCTTTTTTAAGTTGATGTATAGGTCACTGGCCTTCCTTTTCGCATTGCTAAATGCGTTTAAACTCATACACTAGGGCCCGTATGCAAGGACGATGCTGAGCACGGCCAGAGTACAGGCTGAGCACTAGCAGAGCATGAGGCCTGTCGTGAAAACAGCTGTCTCGATCGTCTATGCGCGCAGTGCCACGTTGTGGAAATATCCTCTGAGTACGGGTAGAGTATAGCCTGAGCCAGCCCGGGACCAAGCTCTGGCGAGACTCAAGATATTGCGTCATAGATCGTACTAGCACGAGGCTCATACTCTGCCTGTACTCTGGCCGTGCTCAGCATCGTCCTTGCATACGGGCCTAGGACTTTCTAACATGTGATTTTGCTTCCCTTCTTTCCTCATTAATTTTGAACATTCGTCGTCAAACCATAGTTTCTTAAAACTTTTTTTTTTTCAAAGACCTACACTTTGCTGCATTTCTAATATTCCTGACAGTTATTTCGCACGGTTTCTCTGGATTCATGGTACATGTGCTATTAAATCAATTTTTGTTTGTATTTGGTTCCGATATCATAATAGTAATGAACACTATGGTATACCTACTTCTCAATAACAGAATCAAAGATGTAAAATATCCTTTTATTTTCAAGTCTATTACCATCGTAGTTATTGGCACTTAAATAAATAAATTGCATGATATCAGATAGTGCCTCAAGGAATTTCAAACATGAACGTAAGATTTTTTTTTATTGTGTATACTGGTCTTAAAATTATTGGTTAAGCTACTATTTATTACATGACACTTGCTTTTACTAGAAATAAAGTGTGCTAGCTAGCGCCTAGATATCCATATAATAGCTAGTACAATAGAAACGGCACTATAGTATTCACACGCTGATAGTTTGGTACTAGGTTCTAGTGCAAATATTTATGGAACGTCAGAGATTACTTTTGGATGCAGCAGCAGCAGCAGCTGCATTAATGATTAATAATGATATTGAAAATTATGAGGGGGGAACGTAGGAAAATAATATGGACATGGAACTGGCTGGAAAGACGAAATATTGGTCTTGGGATGCTAAAAATGTTACATTCGTAGGTTAGGTAGGATACATTCGGGAAACAGTTTTTCGTTTTTAGATGACATGTTTTTAATTAAATATATTGTGGCAATTTGGTATTATATAAACAAGGATACGTAGAATAATTTTCTGCTAACAACAAAATCACATCCGATGACCATGTTGGTGCCATTTCTACCATTTCTCTACACACAGTATCAGCGCTTTGATTGATATAATTACACAGACTAGTGTCGGAATTAGTATGAAAATAGTGCTTATTCTATCCTCACAACTAGTATAGTAGCCAGTACCAAGAGGCAGAACCAGTATACTTTTTCTGATTCATACGACGCTAGATGATGACGTGCTGGACACTGGATTTCAACAACGAGCTAGTATAATGTGATACGGGTATTACAGCCTTCATAATTATATAAGGGAAAAGACAACCTTTTTTCATATTCTCATTGATTAGTAGCTACGTCTCCAGTCCAAGGATTGTCTATGCTTAGATCCATGCATCGCATTAAACAAATTAAGGTTAAATTAACTCTATGTATTTTGCACTATTCACTTCCTCTTGATTATAAGCGCCATCTTTGAATACACTAATAATGTTTCTCAATTTTTTGCGCATTATGTGCTGTGCACTATTCGTTATTAGCTATGCGTTATGTGTGGATATAAACAATCTTAAATAACATTAAAGTTTACCAATATTACGGCTTTGATATGCACATGTTCATGCACAGGGGTTAATAATTTTAGACTTTAGCGTGCGGTAGATATCTGATGTTCATAAAGGACAAACTCTTCATTTTTATTATATATATAATTTAATTATAGAACTTAACATAGAGAATTATCATCTAAAGAACAAAATTATTTATTAATTATCTTTTTAAAAAATTCCATAATATTTTGCACTGCTCAAATCTCAACATATTATTGTGATTAATGCGGTTCCGCACATCGTTAAACGCGGGATTGTGATGTCAGCGCACACTGACGAAAAATATTAATCAATAGCGTTGGCTATACTAGCGCTTCAGTTTCTTTTTATTACCACGCCATCTTGTGCTACTCTTGTGTTGCCAAGATAATTCTTGCTTCTTCTTTACTTGTTTTATTTTAAGTTTAATAAATACTTAACATCTGTTTTAATTCGAATGTAAGTTTTATATTGGTTACATTGCACTTAATTTTTTGGTAATTAAACTTAAATTATTTTGGTTTAGGGATATTTAAAACTTTATTCAGAATTTGAACAAGCTGTGTTGGCTGTATTGAACATTTATGTTTTATGTACGCTTCATGTGTGTTTTTATATTTGTTGTGTTATTTTATGATCATATTCTATTATTTTGTAATTAGTAGTTAATTTCTATTTTAGTTTTACTTAGATTATTTTTCGCTTTGGACGATAAAAGTTAGTTTTTTTAATATATTTGTTTAGGGCACTTTAGTATAGGCAATAATCCAACTTCCAAAAACATCTTAATTTAAACTGAACACTAATATATTTTTGTTTCTTTATTTCGAGAATCATTTTGTTATTTTAAAGTAAGTATGACGTGATATTTTTACACAGTAAATAGTACTTTATATGTTTAAGTTTTTTTTTTAAACTAAATCAACTTTGCGTGTCTCGATTAGGTAAACTTCTCAATCTAGCAATAGGGTATTTATTAAGTGTCTTCGCCTCTCCAGACCTCGATATCTGCATCATGAATAGACTTGGTTCAATGTTGAAATAGTATTATATTCCCAACAATGCTCCTCATGCTAACCCTGACGTCCTTGCGATTAAAAATTAACATTATACCACTTTAAATACATGACCTTTGTGCAGTGTTTGTTTGTTCAAGTATGTTCATATCATTTGTACCTTCTCAATAGAGTGGGATTATCTTTGGCTTCATTAGATTTATTTATTTTTTATTTTACAGAAATGAATTATTTTAAACTAATTGGAAAATAAGCAGATATTGCAGTACAGTATCCCATTGTCTTGTAAAATAGAAGGCTATCGCCACATTAATAATTACATTATTATATAAGGCAACTGTTTGGATAACTTAGGTCAACATTTATATCTATTTTATATAAAAACATTAGATTTGTGTTTTTTTACTAGCTTAATTATTTGACATGGGTATCAACTTTCTCAATTTTTATCTGAAAAGCATTAATAGCATTTTCAAAAGTTTTTATATTAAGTAGGCCCTAATATATTGATGGAAAGAATTTGGACATCTAAATTATCTAATGCAGACTTCATGGAGAATTCTAAGGTCCTCGAGACTAATCAAAAACTGTCATTACCTAAGCAGACTTAGTATGTTGATGTTTGATATAATTATTGGCCATTAGCTTGTAACTTTCCTTATTCACACAAGGCATTGTTAACTACACAAATAAAAAATATTAATTCAACTAGGCTTGTATAATCCAATACTAGGCCTAGTTCAAAGCAGGTCTATGGAGTTTGAGTCATGGAGATGAGTCTGAAGCAATTTTGGATGAAGTCTTGAGTCAGTCAGTAAAAATGTAAGGCTACCTACTCAAGCTTCAAAATAAGAACTTATTATAACAATATAATGTACCGGTAACTATATCATTTTAATTTCATACTTTTCTTATTTCTATATTTGTAATTTGGATCGACAAATTTATTCATACATATATAATTAATTCCCATAAAGTAATCTGTATTGGACAATTTTACTGCAATAGGCTAAATTTTTTATTACTATACTTTAATATACTTTAGCCATTTCTAAAGGCTTGGTGTACAAACTCCACATCCCTTGTTCAAAGAATGTCTCATTCGATAATATGGACCTACTTTTAAAATATTTTTCAGAGGAAGTGTTGAATAAAATTACACTTGTATTCAACAATTTTGCCTAGCTTAATTTAAACTTGGGCCTATCTGTATTTAGTGAGAAATAAATACTACCAAGTTACTACAGTAAAATTACAGTCCTTTCTTTCAAATTTAGATTATATACATAAAAAACTCCATTATTAAAAATTAAACTAGAACTGCAGTACCTACCTAGATACCTAACTTTTTTTTTACTTATTATCTAACCAATCATACCTAAGTAGTAGATTTCAAGTTAAGGTCCTGCAGTCAAGAAATGTTTTTCAATAACTTACTTATTTTAAGTTAAAAAAAAGTTTTAGAGTTTTACTTAATAGGTAAGGGAACTTAGAACCATACAACGTGTGGACATGATTTGTACCTTACTGCTAACTTTACCCTAATAATCAAAGTGAATTTTTGTGATGGTTTGTTAAGCTACCTGTGCTCTATGTATGTCAATAGATGTTGCAGAACCAATCTCCAGACAACATGGTGATGAGCGACTCCTCGGGCTACCAACAGCCCTTATATTTGTCAGGACCTCCAGAACATTCCATGGGCATTAGCGTCAGGTGTGTACACATCTTGAACCCTCTTACATACAGCATTTTATTAGCAGTGAGGTTTTAAAGGCCAAAGAGGTCACCCAGAGGATATAGATATCATTTTCACTAATCTGAGAATGTATAAACACTTCTGATGGTTCTCGATACCATAAAAAAAGTGGTTGAGGTCTCCAAAGATAGGTCTTGAGCTGAGTGATTCTGCAGAGGAGTATGATATATGTACAGCATTTTCTATCAAATAACCCTTTTAAAATAGCCAAAATAAAATTTTATGATGTAGAGTTTATTACAGTATGAACCTCAATTTTCCTCTTTAATATATCACTTTTGGGTTTACAAAATTAAATGTTTAACCTACACACTTAGGAATTTTAATTTTTTTTTACAGGCGTGACAAATTTTAGACATCTGACAAGTGTTAGATTTTTTGGATTTTGCTGTGGTGTGTGTTAAATTAACTATGTAATAATAATAATAATTTATCTTTAAAAATAATACAGTAGGTAGTCATTTACTATAGAAGAGGGATCAGATATTTTATTACTAATTGCAGCATCATACTGGAGTCTGTTAACAATTTGTTATATTCGGTTATGGGGGTGACATAGTGCACATATGTGTTTGGCCTATATTTACAATAAAAACTGGGTGTGGTTTTTCCTAAATGGTTTTCCACTCTCCCTCCACGCAAATGCGGGTTCACTTCCTCTAATTCACCCTTCCTGATTCCTAATCAATTAGCGTAATTAGTACTTAAAGCGTATAACCCCGAACGGGTAGTAAGACGCGATGCTAAAATAATAATAATACAATAAAAACTAAGGGTTTAAGCGGAGAGTTTTTATTTGGTTAGTGAGTAGGTAGGTACTTATTATTATTTAAAATATATTCCATGAATAAATCCTACATATACACAATTAAAACAAATAATCTCATATAGGCCTGGGTTGTAAATGCTGTTAAATTCTATTTTTAATACCTTTATTAAATGTAGGCTATTTTCTTATAGGAGTAAACATTGAATTAAAACAAAACACTTTTTATAAAGAGTTTACAAGCAACTTGAACAAGTACACTCAGTAAATAGTAAATAAGAAACTTGTAATGAAAAATAATAATCTTAAGTAAATTCACTTGGGGGATTTTTTGGTCTCGATATGATGAATATTTAGAAACATTGATAGTTGACCAATCTATATTGACAAATATTTGTATGATATAGCTTCCACACCTTAAAATATATTCCATCTGTCAAATGATATCTGTATAAGATCATAATCCTTATTTTCCATCTTCACTATCCCAAGTGTAAATGGTGAGAGGTCTCCATTCTGTCTTGTCCTTGTACAATTCTTTTGTCTAGATGTTCTTTCAGGTCTCTCCTCTCACTACCACATCCTTTCAGAACTGGTTGCTCCATCTTCTTACACTCGGTCTCCCGACTTCTATTTCCCCAAGTCCATTTTCTAGGGATTATGTCTTGCTCTCTTACAGCTCATCATACAACAGCCCACAGCCAACTTATACTATGGCCAGTCCGAATCAGCCCAATAACTCCCAACTGCTTATGATGCAACAGCAACAACAACATCAGCAGATGATGCTGAACCACGGACAATCCATGGGCCAATATGGGCGCTCGCCACAGGGCAACAGCCCTCCCACGGGCCAGGAGGGTACTACCACTAGTGAGGATAGCGATGACAGTACCCCACACTCGGCCATGGTGAGTACGTTGGGTGTGCCCACCAGAAGTTATCAAATTAAGTAGTCTCCAATTAAAACTGAGTTACATTATTCTAACAATGTTAGGTTGTATTTTTCAGACTTGTATTTTTTTCCTTGTTTTGTTTCATACAATTTTATAGTAGTTATTGGAACATAAAATAAACTATTACAATGTTCACAATAAATTTTTTTTTTTAACCCACATCAGTAGTCACATTACCTGTCACTTTCATGTTAAACTTAATTGCATGTGGCTGGAAAATCAAGGTTTGAATCCTGGCCGAGTGAACTGAGGGTGGGTTATTACTAAATGGTTTCCAATTCTCCCTCTAAACAAACATGCACATTTTCTCTCAAATTCTACCCTACTCATTCCATTAGCGTAGTTAATGTGTTGGCTTATAACATGATTGGGTACTAATATGCAAGGAAAACAAATATGTATCTATCCACTAGCATTTTCCTCTGGCTTTGCTCACAATAAACAATACATAAACACATTTTACAACTTCAAATGCTAGAAAATAATGAAAATTTAAGAGCAGTGTTTAACCGTATTGGCCCGAAAATAAGCCGCATTTTTTTCCAAGAAACAGCTCTCATAAAACTTTAATGCTGCCTATAATCGCACTCTTAGATAATACACATTCAATGTTGTACCTATAGAATATGCATGTTGTTAAATCGATATATCTCGCCATCGCTATTTAAAAATAAATGAACCTTGATAGTTGTCAAAATTATTTAAAAATAGGTAAAGTTGGTAAAGTTATTTAAAAATATATGAAGAATTACTATCTTATTTGTGTGTACAATATTTGCACCATAATGGCTGCAAAATAAAATTATTTTTTCAGCGTATTCTATTGGCAATACACACTTTTAGTAAAGTGAGCTTAAATATTTCTAGTGAAATTTTGAATCAGTATGTTGGTCAACATTTATTTTAATGTGAGAACAATAACTTAGTATGCATATTAAATGGTGAACATTTATTCTATTGTGAGAACATTTCGGAAGTGCACCGTGGCGGATCATGTTGAGAAAAGAGTGGGTTTTAGCCAGGGAATTAGGTGTGAACAACTTACCTTTTTTTTACAAGCGATTTAATTTTGAGTATAAATAACTTACTTTTTTATTTCCAAGTGACATCATTTTAAGTGTAAATATTGTGAGATTTCCTATGAAAGTGATTTTATTTAAGTAACCTAATTTTAAGTGTAAGCACCTACCATTAAACAATTTCTATTTTCAAATGATTTAATACACTGATCATATTTAAGTGGGAATATTGTTTTTTTCTGTAAAAGTTGTCGAAAATATAGGGTGCGGCCTATTTTCGGGCCAATACAATATATGCATGCGAAGATTCATGAATAAACTCGGACTTACTCCTATCCCCTCTCTCTCGGCACCGTTGCTCATATCATTCTTGTCATCTTCTGTACCCACAATACAAGCCACAACGAATGTTCGCTGATTGTACCGGGTTTTTCCGGCACTCTTTCCCTCTGATGTGATAGCATGTCTGAATATAGATTACCATGGTAAACGGAGTACATCAGAAGACTTCCTATCTCTCTTTGAGAGTATAGCTTATTGGCAACAAACAATAAGACAAACATTCTAAGAGTGTACAAAGTGTGAAGTTATGGTAATTACAAGGAATAATGTAAGGCCTAATAAAGCTATAAGGTTGGATGGAGTAGAGCTGAGAAAAGTACAGAATGTAAATTATCTTAGAAGTGTGATTGAGGGGAGAGGTGGACGTAGAGAAGATTTAATGAGAAGAGGACAGCAGGAAGAGTTGTTATATAGGTGTTTAAGAATCCTGTTATGGAGAAGAGAAGTCAGTGTAAGGAAGTATTGTACTGGGTGTATTTTGTACCCATTGTCACATTTGCAGCAGAAACATGAACATTGAGTGTAAGAGAGCCTATGAACAGGGAGGCCACGAGAATGAAGTTTGTGAGGAGCATGTTAGCTGTCACAAAGAGAAACAAGATTAGGAATGAAGGGAAGAAAATGTTGGAAATGAAGTATGTAGGAAAAAGACCGAAAGAGAGTCAAAGAACGATGAGAGGAGCAGATAACAGAAAGTGTTCAAGTAAGAGGAGAAGAATGGAAGAAATTAAAGGAGGTAAAGTGGTGGAAGAAAAGAGGCAGATGGAGACATTTTACTAAACTGACCCGGGCACAGTGGGGGATTAAAAGCCCATAGGCCCAATTTGCTCTGCCCTCCCCCATAAAAACTCCCAACAACTAGGCATTCACACTGGTCTATTATAATGGACATGGATATTGCAATAGCAATTTTGAGGAAAGCTTTTGTTCTATTTGAATGAAGTTTTTTTTAGTATTATGAACTGAAATCAAAATAAATAATTAATTTGTTAATTTTATGCTTTGAAAAACATGAAACTTTCCTTTGAAACATAGTTTTTGGACGGGAAAAAAATAATCATTACTTTAAAAAATATTTGTATTCAAACTCAAACCAAATACTTAGATTATGATCACTAAAGAAATAAAAATACTTAGCATTAGTATTTTTTAAGTTATGAAAAACTTTAGACTTTAAAATGTGTAATCCACCACTGCCAAGGCGCAGGCTAGGCACAGTTGATGATTGAGATTCTAAAAATGGATTATTTGGTATTATCTTAAAAAGGAAATTTTTACAAAATTTGAATGTGCATATAAACCAGAGAGTTTTATAGACTTACTTTACAAGAAACAAAAATTAAGTAAATTGGAGGAATTATTATTTTTATTATTATTATTATTATTATTATTAGTACCGCATCTTACTACCCATTTGGGTTATATGCTCAATATATATACCTAAAATAAGTGCCCTATCACACCAAATAAAATTGTGCTGTTGATTTATTACCAAGCAACAGCTAAAATGACTGAAAAAATAAAATTTAAAACACAAATCCAAGCACGCTAATAGTGAAACATTTAGATATACTCATTGGGATGGTCATATTTTCCATTACTCTTAAATGGTTCTCACTAGGGTACTGCAGTATTTTGTTCTTTCTTTGGACATGAGAACTGAGGGTTAGGCTAAATGGGCCATTTCATTTTTTATGTTTTCCAAGTTTTTGTTTTCTATTTTTCTTTTGCCTTTTGTATGAGTTTTACTTTCAATATATTCATATTTGGACTTATAACAATGTATTATTTTTTAAATATCTGTCCTCTGAAACATTAAAAGAATTAATCTTAGTTTTTATAATTTTTTCAATTATTTGGACAAGCTAATTTGAATAGCCTACCATATGTATAATGTAGACTCATTAAAGACATAGGCCTAGTTTTGAATAGTTTTGGTATAGTTTTTTTTATATAATTTCCATGTAAAACTTTATTTGCGTGAAGAGATTTTGTTCTTCTTTGAATTGCTTCAGTAGATGGTGTTCCCAAAACTTAAGGCTATAAAAGTATACTTATAAATGTAGAAAGTTTAAAGTGATTTTTTGTCTCCTTTCTTTTTCTACTCATCTTGAAAAAGAAAAAAAAGTTTTGCTCAACTGTTCAGTCCTTTGGAATAACTTTACCAACAAACTTTTTAGTAATATAGTTTAGAACAACTTTCAAATGAATGCCTTAAGTTCTAAAAGTTGTGCATTGAGATTAGTTTGTGAAATTATGGGTTTTTTTAGATAAATAATTTAAATTTTTCTAAAAAACCATTGAATTATTTCTTACATTCATTGAAATAGTTTACAATTCACATTATTAAATATTGTTTATATTGGTGGCTCTATCCTCCACTCTCCCCTCCCTCCAATTAATATAATTAATTACTGTACCAGTACTGGTTTCTAGTAACTATCTGCACAATCAAATATCTAGTTATCCACTTCAGTGGCCGCGTGGTTTAAAGCAATACTCTTGCTGTAGACTAGATTGCAGATGACTGGGAGATTGAGGTTAGAATCTCAGTTGGGTGTACCAAGGGTGGTTTATCAAAATGGTTTTACACTCTCCCTCCACGTAATGTAGGTACACTTTATATAAATATAACTGCCATCATCCCTAAAACCATTAGCATAATTAGTAAATAAAGTGTATAACCTCAACAGGTAGTAAGAACATTAGGCGTGTAAGAAAAATAACTTCAAAGTTAATACACCTTAAACATTATTAGTTGGAATCACTTTTGGTTTCTATATAATAATATCCTCTTTGAGGTTTTAGGTTATTCGACCTTCAACATTTTACTGCACAATTATAACAAGTGTATAATTATAAATTATAAATAGTGATTCAATGATTTCAAATCATTCGAGTCCATGATTTAAAAGGGGTCAAATTTGCTATTTTAGGCTTTTTGCAAACCTTTGTTAAGGTAGAGTAATTAATGTATGGGGCTGAAATTTAGTACAGCTAGACATTCATATGAAGCGTGAAGTATTATTAATAATATAAATATACATATAAATGTACGCAGTATTTTCAAGGGTGAGGGGGGTCAACAATAAAAAAAATTAGGTATGATATAATTAATGGGTTAACAATATAATACCCTAATATGTGATATAGTTATGGTGACACCTAAAATATAATTGAGATGTTTTCCCTAAGTAATTAATATTTGTATTTTATTGGGCTAGTAAAAAAAATGTAAGCACAAAAAAAATCACATAATCATTCGCAGAACTCACCCATTCATGACGTATTGACACCAACAGCTCGTCTCAGCTTGTCTAAGATATACATTAAACTTCAGGGAAGAAATTATTAAATAGGAGTCTTACATTAATTACTTTATTCCAACAAAGGTACTAGAAAAGCATAAAATATCAAGTTTGAGCCCTTATAACTTGTGGGCAGTAATGATTTGAAATCATTGACTCACTCTTTAAAGCCTATAGTCATACACTTGCTAATATTGTGCAATCAAGTGTTGATGGTTGAGTGACCTTAAGTAATGTGTTGATTTTTTGAGGGGTTGGAGGGGTCCCTTAATAAGCACACACATGTTAGTAGTCTAAAGACTATAGATAGTTTCATCTAACGCCAACCTAAAATTGCTCATTGTGTGAAAGTTTTATTACTGTAGTTATACATTAAATTTGTGATTTACTGAATCTTTTAAATCCATTTAAATCTATATGGAAGGTGGAATTTTAGAGGAAATGTTCTCATATTTGGGAGAAGGTAGACTGGGAAAACATTTAGGAAAAACCACCCTCGGTACACCCAATCACCCCGTGACCGACAATCCAGTCCAACACGGGAATGAGGGGTTGGACCAGGTGTGTCACTCATTTTATCAGAGGAGCATATTGAAAATTAAAAATACAGAGGGGTGTCAATTTTCAGAAAATCCAATATTATCAGCATATAAAGTTTAAATATCTCAATTTTAAGATTCTTATCAACTAAACTATTAAGACAATATAAAATGTTAAGACTTACGGCCTATGCTATATATTTTATAGTTTTTTTAGCTTTTTTTTAACAGACTTAAAATCTTGTATTTAGCTCACTTTTATAAGTGATGACAAACACATGTTTGTAAAGTGAGCTTTAGTGTGTTTGTTCTTTTTCATGAGAGAAAAAATTGTTCACATACTCATGTGCTGCCAAACATTCAACTTTTTTTTATATAGCAAATAGAACAACTTTTGGGAATCAATCTTTGGTTAGAAAAGTTTAGAATTAAGTATGCCAACCTCACTTCCTAAGATTTCCTGAAATAATGACAAACTTCCAAATGGCACAATCCTGAATCGTGTATTTCTACATTGTTTTTAAAAAGAACCAGGCTACCTTGTATGTTGGTTCATCAAATGGTCCGTGGGCAGCACAGAATAATGGACCAGGCCACATGCCATCACTTAAATGGGTCATTTGAAAATAATGGTTTATTTATAACAAGGTTGAGAACTTCAAGGAAACTCAAAAAATTCTCACCAAACATAAAGGGCTAATGTTCGCACATACTTATTGACATAGTTTATCAAATCGTAAAGAAAATCAAAGTATTAAAAATATATTTACTAATATTTTGTTAGCATCTTAAATTTCTTATAACACTGTTTACCAGTGGCTTATTCCCACATGATCCTAAGACAAATTTAATCTCTCAATCAGATCTTACATCACTCTTCCTGAGGGGGACTTAATTTTGGTAGAGAAATAGTTAAAGCTTAGTGCTAGACAAAACATTATGAAACTTCAAAATTAATACAGTAATAGGAAAAATTTGGAAAAAAAATTCAGGATACAAAAACACCACTTATATAAATACGTAGATAGCCCAGATGGGTTGTAAGACTTGGTGTGTATAAAAATAAACATTTGACAAACAATAAACATGGATTAATAATATTTTACTATAGGAAAAGTAATATTCTACTTTAAGAATAAGTTAACTATTTCAGTTGTCTTTGTGATAGTGAACTAAATTACTTCATTTTCCAACAATTTATTTAACTTTATCTTCTCCTGAAATTCCCTCAATCAACACACTAAACATTTCACCACTATCTGATTCACTCCCACTAGTATTGTTATTTTCATCCAAAATATTACAAATATACCTGTAATTCAAAACACCCTGCACTTGGTCCACCATTACAAAACAGCTGACCCAAGAAAATATTTAAAAAAAATTATAAAATGTTTGTATATGGTCATGTCTGTAAACAGGCTCGCAAAGACTTGTCTTGTCAGTGCTTAAATTTCATGCAGAAACTTGTAAATGCATTACAAATTACTGGACGAAAGACAACGTCACAATCGGACAACTAATGATGTCATACGAGAGGCTTAAAAACACTCCTTGAAGCATTAATTTTTCATCTTAGTGAATGTAAAGCCATACTAAAATACTAATATTTAGGGGGGATGGGGTAATAAGATTTTTTTTTGTTTTTTTTTTGTTTATCAGTGGAAAAATCTGAATTTTTCACAAGGTACTAAGAGCCTTTACCCACAAACTGGGAAACATTCGTTGACATTTTTGATGCCTTTCTAACTTGTTTTTGTCTAGCAAACTATGTCTACCAACAACTTTATCTACCCAAAGTTGCCCTTTTCTAAAAAAAAAAAAAAAGATGTTTTTCATTCTTTGCTAAGATTTTTTTCCTTAATTATTTTACCTGAGCGTGTAGGCAACTAAAAGAACTTTGTGTGGATTTTTTTTTAAATTTCTTTCTCATAAACAGGGAAAACAGATAAAGATTGCTTCTTATCACCTCAATTTTACATTTTTGTGGGGTCAACATGGGTACTAAAGCGAGAATATCCATTAATGTACTATGCTCTACAAGAGAATGGGATGGATGGATGAAAATGTATTCATCAAGTGGTTCACAGAGTTATTTTTGACCTCTATTCCTCCCAAAGAACAAAGGAAGAAGAAAGTTGTCCTGCTCTTCGATGGAGTGATCTTCTATATCAGCTATGACCTGGTGAAAATAGCACAAGAAAATTATGTGGTCCTCATAAAATTTCCACCAAATGTGAGTCATTTAATTCAACCTCTTGACAAGACATTCTTCAAAACATTGAAAACTGATTGGAATCATCTTTTTCTGGAGTACAACCGAAAGTTTCCAGGGAAAAATATAACAAAAGTACAATTTGCAGAGTAACTTTAAACTTTGTGGGAAGAGTCCTTTAAGTCCCGGAACCTAAGTTCAGGTTTTAAATAAACTGGACTCTTTCCGGTCAACTTCAACAAGTTCTCAGGGACAGCTTATGATCTAATAAAATTTGAGGGATTTAAAGCTGGGGAAGATGCTCAATCTAAATCTACCCATTCAAGCTCTATACCATAATCTCAAATCAGTCCTACACCCAGTTCCTCATCCACACTTCCTACCGCATCCATATCATCACTGTCACCTTCAAATACAGTTAGACTAATCTGCACTGATTCTAAAAACAGTGAAGAAATTCATGGTCCTGGTTATCAACTTACTGAAGCAGAAAAAAAAACCAATTTGGATCTTGTCGAAAACTCATTTGAACAAATAGTTTGAATAAGATGAAGAGCAAACTGGGAGAAAGATCACAGACAAGTATACTTTTCTGAAGTTGCTAAAAACTCATCCCAACTAGGGAAAAGGAAGAAGCTCTCACAAGGTGTTGGTGAAGTTCTAACATCAAAGATGATTGAACAGTGCCTAAGAGAAGAACCAGAGACAAATAAAACTAAAGTTTCAAAAGCAAAAAATCAGAAGGAAAAAACCTTAAGAAAGCATGACCTAGGCCTAAAAACTAAAAAGAGAATTCCTGTTCTCGATGAGGAAAACATGAGATCAGAGGATGAACACCTAACCCTAAACTTTTGGAATCCAATGATGATGGAGATGATGACTGGAAATCATTTGAAAGTGAGAATGAGGATGAAGAGCAAACAGGAGAGGTCACTTTGGAAGTAGAGAAATACTTTGCAGTTTTTTTATGATATCACTTGGTGTTTTGGTCATATACCTTCTTTGATAAGACACCACACGATTAAGTTTCTCAAAGAAAATCTGGAAAAGTTCAACTGGCCATCTCATGATGACATACAGGAAGTAGATAAAGAATACATCCTCTTTGATCCTGTTAAATTAATAGGCAATGGACCTTTTACTCTTAAAAGATCAGAATTAAAAGCTTTTACTCTGCAAAGAAAAAGGAACTTGCTTCTAAGAGTTACAATTAGGTTATTTATTTTGTTTCTTGCCAACCAATTCAATGAGTTGTGTCTGATATTAATTCATTTGGTAGCCTTAAGCTTTTTTTTGCATTTATGATCTTAAAAGTATATATTTTATGTTGGTTTTATTAATGTGTTTTAAATATGTCTAAATGATTTTTTTTTGTTATATGTGATAAACATGCATTAAAACTTTTGAGGTAAACTGCTGTTTATTAAATTTTAATCACACTGTAAAACAAAAACTAGCCTACCAAAAAACATGAAAAAATTCAGGGTAATAACATACACCCCAACGATGTATCTTATTACTCCATGGATTTATAAGTGTTAGCATGGGGAAAGTACAGGTTCTAAATCAGGGGCCCAGGCTCAAAACTGTCTTGTGTATTAATGTTTTATGTTTCTTACTACCCCATCTAACTACCCCATGTTTTCAATAACAAAGTTAAGATTTTTACTAAGAGTTTCTAACATAACTAATGAGTTGAGCTCCAGCTTTTAAATAAAACAATTCAATGTATTTTTAATGTAATCTTTACTAAATCTTGAGTTGAAATATCACCTCATGGCTGATAGCTTAAGTCAGCAGTTCCCAAACATTTTTCCTATGCGGACCCCTTGGCAGCCCATTTCCATAAATTGTGTCCGTAATGTTAGCAAAATGTTTAATTACTATAATAGTAGTTATTTCTAATTTATTTGATACAACTGAAAATAAATGGTCTATTAATGGTTAGTGGTCCTAAAAACAATGTAATAATGTAAAATATATTTTTACATTCAAAAAGCAAAAGTTACAGTAAAAAGTAACATATTTAATTTATTTATTAATATATTATTATAAAACTATTTTATGTTTGGAATTGAAACCATTATCTCAAGGTCAAATATAGAGAGGAAAAACTGAACCGCCCCTTGCCATATTGTTGAGTTAATTTAGTAACTTTTGACTGAGCTTTTGTAGTACACTGTTGTCAAATGTAGCTCTTTACACCATTATTATAATATTTCCGCGGACCCCAAACTTCCTGGCATGTACCCCTGGAGAGTATGCTTACATCACGTTGGGAACTGCTGGCCTAGTGCATATAACTTTTTTGTAGTAAAGATTTGAGGAAAAGTATGCACAAAAAGTTTACATACACTGGCAACAAATAACTTTGAATTCCAATGTAGTACTATTCATAATCACTTATGCTTTTTCTATGTTCTCTATTTTTCTTACTTGATTTTTGCCGCCCTACAGATGGTTGGTATGAAGAGGCCATCTCCTGAACCGGCAGATAACAGTTTGGCCAAAATACAGAAGAAACCTAAAGTACAGAAGAAAAAGAAGAAGAGGGACCCTAATGAACCACAAAAGTAGGTGACCCTTGGCTATTTGTTTAATTGTTAGCACAAATTTTCACTTATTACTGTCAACAAAGAGTTGTCTTGACACCTTAGCTCACTCAGTAAGGTAAAGGTTCAAATTGTGACTCCCAACATGGTCAAAAAATGGAGCCTTGGTCAAATGTGGGTTTCTTTTTTCACATCCGATGAACTATCGGGGGTGGGGTGTTGTTTTATAGGCTTGAGCTAGTTTTCAAATCATGTGTTGATATAATCAGTTGGTTCAGAAATTGCAGGTTAAATGCCCCAAAGAAAATAAAGAAAATCAATTAATAAAAAAGTAAGAAATAATAAACCCCCATACTGTCACATGTATAGAGATTTGCACACTATAAACTCACTTTACTAATTTTTCACACCTCATATAGAAAATTATATTACAAAGAATGCCAAGAATAAATTCATTAAAAGTTAAATTAAACATTGAAAAGAAGATAGAAGGGCAAGGCATACACGCATACGAGAAAACTGTAGGCCTCAAAGTTCACAACTTTTCCAAGCCCAAGGATACAGTAAACACAGTCAATAGTCAAATAAACAGAGCCCTATCTAACCACGAGCCTATCAAGAAATAAACTTCCAATGACATACCACTCACCATCCAGTATAATGAAGGCCTAGACAAACTCATATTTATCTTAAACACAGGCTACAATATCCTAACCTCATCACCTCTCACAAAATCTTTTCGACAGTGCTCCAGGAATCACATTAAAACACCCCACCCTCAATCTCCGCAACATTCTGGTACACCCTAAATTGCCTGACCCAGCCACAAACAACAAACATCAGGCCAAAGGTACATACCCTTGCAATGAACCGAGATGCACTACCTGCAAAATTCACCAACCTTCCGCCTCATTCAAAAGCACACACATAAGAAATACCCCATGAAAAGCCACTTTGACTGCTCCACAGAAAATCTTATATACCACCTACAATGCAACTACTGCATTGCTGAATTCATCAGCCTTACCACAGGAACACTCGGACAATGAATGAATGGTCATATTTTTGACACCAACCACGACGACTCTGACAAACCAGTAACACTTCATGCCCAAACACATAATTCAAATTTTGACTAGTACTATAGTACTAGAGCTATACGAGCCCTCCTCAATAATTGCAATGTTTCCCAGGTTTGTAGGCGGGAACTTGCTCGCCAATATATAACCAAATCCTCGCAGCCTCCTGGTCTCAAATTTAGATAACCTTCTCTCCTTTTCTTCCAAGCAGGCCTACTCACAACAGTAAAAAAAATATATATATATATAAAATTTAATAATTGAATGATTAAATATAAATACAACATTCTAGCCATCTACCACAAGTCAAGATACAAGTTTGAACAGGCAGTTGCAGAATCCAAGCCTAAACCTTTTTTGTAAATCAAGAAACAGGCATCAACAGTATCTAACTGACCATGATCCACCTATAGCCTTGCTGCCTTAGTCCAATCTGTGATTTACTCTCTTCTGCTGAAGGAGAGACTGATGTACCCTGAAAATTACAGTTATGTGTTTTAATTGTGAACTTTGAGGCCTACAGTTTGCTCATAATTGTGGGTCTTGCTCTTCTATCCTCCCTTCAATGTTTAATTTAATACAGCCATTTGGCACAATTTTTACTTTGTTTTTATTTAAAGTTAAAAAGTCTGGTTATCTTTTACTTTTTCCATAATCTACAATGATTAACTAAACAGGAACAGACTGGTTCAACATGTCAAAAAAGTAAGAAGGTAAAATACTCACAAAAAGAAAGTATCATAAAGGTCCTTAAAATCTTATAATTTTTCAGGGTTCAAAGATTTGAGATTTAAAAATATATTAACACTTTTTTTAAATCTTAAATTTAAACTTGTTTTATATCGCTTATATTGCTTATATAGGCGCAAAGATGGCAGTATATAAAAGTGTGTTAATGCCACCTTTGTTGTATGGATGTGAAAGGTGGGTTTGTCAGAGAAGCATAGGAGCAAGGTGAATGTGTTTGGAATGAGATATCTAATAAATGTATGTAGAAAAACTCGTATGGATAGTCAGCAATGAATGGGTGCTGAAGGAGTGCAGTTTGGAAGGGAAAACAATAGGACAATGTGAAAGAAGCCTCTTAAGTTGGTTTGGGCCTGTTGAGAGGATGAGTGTGGATCGAATAACGAAGCAAATATATGAAGGTAGAGTGTGTGGATCTAAAGGAAGGGGTAGGCTATGTAAGACGTGGCAAAATGTATACTGCATATTGGTGGTTAAGCCCAAATATTACAGGATAAACTTAACAAACATAAGTAACACGTACTATTTACCATACATCCAACAACTTAGGAATGAATGGGGGGGAAGTAAAACTCTTTATGATGATAATGTTTTCTAAGATTCGGATTCAGGATTCGAAGGTAAAATGAATATTTGTATTCATAAAATTTTAATCTGATCCATCTCTAGAAACCCGCCTTGGCGGCGTAGTTGACTAACGCGCTTGTCGTGTTTAGCTCAGCTGCTGAGGACGAGGAGATCGAGGTTCGAATCTCGGTCGGGTTAACTGGGGGTGGTTTTTCCTAAATGGTTTTCCACTTTCCCTCCACGCAAATGCGGGTTCACTTCCTCTAATTCAACCTTCCCAATTCCTAATCCATTAGAGTAATTAGTACTTAAAGCGTATAACCCGAACGGGTAGTAAGACGCGGTGCTAAATATTATTATTATACATCTCTAGAAAAAAATAGATTATTGTTAAACATTTCTTAAAATTCTTTGATGATTATTAAATTTTTTTAAAAGTTTTCGAAGTAACAAAACGGCAAGATCCTAAACGTACATATTTTAAGTCACAGTCACCAAATTTAAAATATAGACTTTTATGTACTCTTCCTATAGGTGTAAAAACTACCCTCTTTTAATATTCTAGCCCGTTGTGAACAAAACCAGGAATATGTTTGTCTGTGTAAAGTACAAGTATTTCCAATTTCTTCATTGCTTATTCAAAAGTTTGTGACTAAACAAGCACAGGTTGCATTATGGGTAAACCTTGCTTTGCTTCGTATTGCACTAAAGAATAATCTTACAACAAGAGTGGTTGACACAAGACCACTGCAATTTAAATAGGCCATGTTTTATTGATCACTTTGAAAGAACTCTTATGTTCTCTTTCTTCTTCCCCTTTCTTCCCTCTGCCTCCATCCGCACTCCCTCTTGTCCCACCCTCCAATCTACTTCCTGGTCTCCGAACACTCTACTGGTTTTATCAACATTACACCACATTCTGTCAGTTCCTTCTTTTCTTTGCATGATATTTCACTGCTAGCAAAGTAAAAACAAGGATAATTTGACTTTAGTGTTACTTATACCCATACATTTTTGCAGCAATCCTTGCAGAGTCAAGTAGACATTGAAGTAAGTTTTCAAAGATGAAGGTGACTCCCTAGGGGCCGACAAAGTACTCTTGCACAGTTAAGCTTCACAGAAAAAAATAAAAATCAGATGGATAATCATTGTTTATTACTAAGTACTGGAGTTTAGAAAAATAAAAAATAAGGTGATTTCAAAGCTTTTGATAGATAGTAGGTATTTTAAAGAAAACTTGAACCATAGTGTATTTTGAACTTTAACGCGTTTCCTTAGATCATACCAATAAATATAGCTAGCTAATCTGGAAACACAATTTTTAAAAATCTTTCGCTAAGAGAAATTACCTTTCCCTGTACCTTCTTCCATACTGATAAAAAAAAAGCTTTTGTTAAAATGTTTCTAAAACTTCGTTCTTGTAACCTCTTTAGTTGATAATTTGATTATTATTTTGATTTTCTCACAGTCAAGGGTGCAAAATGGCATGTATTTTAATTTATTTATTGCACAATATCATTTTACCTTATGGGTCTAAAAAACGTTTAGGTTGATAATTGGCTAAATTTGTGCATTTTTTTGTGTCTCAGATAATGATCAATTTCCCTTTTAAATTTTCAGGAACATTTTAAATACATAATTTGCAGATTATTTTTTTGGATCATATATCAAATATCAAATCTGGAAGATATTTTTATTTAGACCTACATATTTGAATTTTGTTTCATATTAATTTCATACACCATCAATATTAAGAGTTTTTTTTAATTAGATAAATTTTCACATCCTTTAGTAAATTAAATTAAGGAACTATATATTTTAATAGAAATGTTTGATATATAATCTAACAAACATAATTTTATTTCTGGTCCACATCAACTATATCAAACTTTTCCATTCATTGATTTAAACAGGAAATAAATAATTTTAAATATTAATAATTAGTATAATTCGGTTTTTTTATAGGCCGGTGTCAGCGTATGCGCTATTCTTCAGAGATACCCAAGCAGCCATCAAGGGGCAGAACCCCAATGCCAGCTTTGGTGAGGTTTCCAAGATTGTGGCCTCCATGTGGGATGCACTTGATGCAGAGCACAAGAATGTAAGTGTTCATATCCCGCAATACAGTGCAATTTGGCTCACACAAACTTCCATCATTTGACTTGCATGCAAGGACTGTTAACACAATCTTGTATATGCATGTTACAAGTTTAAAATGATAGACATAAAGTTTTTCTGTATTAGCTGATTTTCTTATCTATTGTTTTAAAAAATAAAATTTACAGCTAGTGAAAAGTAGACCCCATCAAACGCTACAACTTGTAAGCCCTCCCTAGTTTTTTAAAGCTCCACTAATTGCATAGTCTTTGCCTTTTTCAATCTTCATTGATGACATTGTTTAATTATTACTCACTCATCTTACCAAAAGTAGGGTCTTCAACTTTTCAATCATTTGGACTTGCATCGACTTTCAACTTGTATTGGGTGTTGACACAATGCAACTTGCGTGCAAGTGGGCTCATGCAAGTCAATTTCTTCATCATCATCAGCAACAACAAGCAAGTCAACTTGCATCATGCCAATGGGGTATTTGAACTCTTGTCTTTGTGTTGCTGTTTGTCAGCACAGGTCCAGCCGACTCCTCCCTCACTCCAAAATAGCTGGACTTATCACTTACTCATCTCAGGATGTATTTTATAACTATTAGTTTTAAATCCCGTCACTTTAAAAAAATACTTTGGTTTCAGGTGTACAAGAAGAAAACGGAAGCTGCCAAGAAAGAATATTTGAAGGCACTTGCAGCTTATAGGGCTAGTCTTGTTTCAAAGGTATGGCCATCAAGATATATTTTGAATTTTTACTGTCACAGTGTTGGAAAGATTAATATGGTCCTGTTAATAATAAAAAAGTTTATTGATACCCAAAATTCTTTCTGATATATATAAAAAAAAGTCAATATTGATATCACTATTTTCGATACCTAAATTCCTAGCTTTGAAATCCCAGTAAATGAAAGGTTGAGAACTGTACAACACTCTTAATTGATTCATTTTTTAGGGGTGTGCAAAGTCTATTTTTTCAATTCTAAGTAAAGTTGAACTGACTAAAGAAATATTCCATTTGTTATATAAATAACAGCACACATTGAAATAAAAATTGAAGATAATTGTGCATTTTGACTTTTAATATTTTTATTGGGAAAGCTTTATAACTGCCAAATATAGAAATTTACTTTTGAATCAAGGTCGAAGCTGACAAACATCTGAAGCGAATTCAAAGTTTTCAAAGCTTTGCGCATCCTTATAATTTTTCAATGTGTATGTTTATTTTTCGTTTCGGTGCAACACATCATTTTCAATATTTCTTTAAAAAATATTCATAATCTAAATTAATTATGCACAATTGTTTGGAATAATGTCACCTTTGTGTAAATGACTGAAGAAATTTAAATAAAATGATTCAATTTAGTAGAAATAAAAAGAATCAAGTTACAAAGGAAACATTTAATCTCTGTAGTATCCCCGTATTTTGGAAGACACGATCGTTCTAATTCATTGTCATTATAAACATAACTATATTGTATACTCCATTCACGGTAGGAATTACTCTCTGAAAGGTCCTTTTTCCTACCAATATCCTACTATATAATAGATTCCTACCATGAACAGACTTTACTGAGGCATATGGCCATCTTAAAAAAAATCGCAGCCAAATATATATATTTTACTAGCTATCTTAGAATCATCAATATTATAAAAGAGACAATTTCCTACAACCTCTGTCATAACCTTCTTTTAGTTGGTTGAATAATTTTCAACCTTCTTTGGTGTAAGGTGGAGAACATTCCACAAATTTTCAATATGCTTGTTTTTACCAGATTTTTCTGAGAGTATCGACTAACAATTATTGCATATCAACACTTTACAACACAAATCAACAGTCAACCAAATCATTTCCACACCACCATGAGATAGTTATTGGTGTTGAACCCAGTAGGCTTAATTTACAGCTCTATTCCATCATAGAATCAATGCAATCTGCACTAATTTTATGGTCAAGTCAGGGCTATTCAATTAGTTATCCAAGCGGGCCACTCCAAAAAGTCATAATATTTAGTGGGCCAGACATTTAATTTAATCTGGCAGTGATTTGGAACATTATTTGATTATACTTTTGTAAATTAAAAAGGGAGGATGGCGGGGGGAGTGAAACGTAATTTAATATATATAATATTGATATATTTCAGTGAAATTAAAAAAGATGTAAGATGATTTTCATCAAGCTTTCTTTTATTACTACTCAAAGTAGAAAGTATCATTCTAGAAAACTTACAGTAAGACTAATTACAAGCAAAGCACTCCCTTTTGCTATAAATAACGCACGAACAATAAGCCAGGTAAATATCAACTGGTGAGACATCGGCTGCTGTTGGGGGGAGGGGAGAAGAGGTGCGAGTCACTCTCAACCGCCCTGTCGCCCAACCAACTGCATTCTTCAAGGTCAAAAGCAAGAATATGTTATTTAGCTCAGCTGTTATGTGGTGGCGCCTGTAGGGAGAGATACCGGGTCAAGAGTGGGGGACGCATGCCATTGGAGTGTAACCCTGCACTCCCTTGTAAACAAGCAATGTTGGCGGCACCAAGGACCGAGTAACACTGGGCTTGCAGCTTCCCCCACTGGAGACTGGCGATCTCTCTGCACATTCAAGATCAGGTGCCTCTACATATCCTCTGAACTATATGACACATCTTCAGTGATACAGTAGTTGGACTTGCAATCCATGGGCCAATCTGCGGAGCTTGGCAGGTTAGATGTGGCTCGCGGGCCGCTATTTGAATAGCCCTAGTTTAGGTTGACTGCCATCTATTTCTGCACTGCTTCTTTATTGCTCAAGGTGACCTGGCGGTCTAGGGGTAAGGTGTCGAACTTCTGTGCTGGCGGCCGGGGTTCAATCCTCGGTCCCGGCACATATTTATCTGATTACCAAGCCTTTCCTTCGCCTCTGACAAGACATCTTGTAAATGTGGGGAATGCCAGGCCTCCACCGTGGTTCGGATTCCACGTTAAGCTGTAGGTCCTCCATTTCATCTCACAATCACCCTACCATTACACATTAGCGTAAGTGCGTATAACCCGAACGGGTAGTAAGACGCGGTGCTAATAATAATAATAATAATAATTTATTGCTCAATTCAAAAATTTTGTCTTGACACAGGAGTATTGTCTCATCGATACTTTGTTGTTTTTTCTTCATCTTCTCCAGAGACATTTACAATCTGTAGCTGTGTGACATCTTGCATAAAACTATCCATATTTTTCTGGGATAGCCAGCGCAGTCAATTTAAATTATTATAATGCTTTTGGCACATAATTATTGTGCATAATCACTTTGTTCAAGTTTATTAAGGAGTTTTTTTTTACTCTGGAAGCTCAAATAAATTTTACACCTTTCTCTTGCTCCTCGATTACTTCGCTTTCATATAAACTTTCTTTACATATGAAACAAACATTCAGTTTGTAAGCAACCATAGCGAAACACAACACTGTAATAAGCTACAGACCCACTGGGCCTACATTACATATTAACCGAGGTTGGGGCACTAAGGTCAGACGTTTAGTAATATGAGAAAAGTGTTGAAGGTTTTGTGACTTCGAGCCAGACTATCTGGACCAAAATACAACAATGATTCTGAGATTTACGAAGTCTTTAAGTAGTGTGGAAACAAGTGTTAAATAATTCCTGTGCTAATATTAATTGATAATCTTAAAAAATTCTGGTAGAAACATGAGTTTTGGAAAATATTCTCCACTTTACACCGCTGGAGGTCGGAAACTATTAGACCAAAAAAAATGCTTTAGACAAATGTTGTAGGAAATAGTCTTTTTTTTTATATAATATCAATAATAACTATCTTGATTATAGGACCGATCAGAGAGAAAAACATAGCAAAAAACATTGTTTTGGTCATCATATTTTCAAAATGTTGGCATTAGCGGTTTCGCACCAAGGTTGACAACTTCACGTAGGACCCGGAACTTTGTGACCCTTTCAAATATCAAAGGTCTGTGATTTTTTTTTAAGCAAAATCTACCGATTGACTAAACTATTAACTAAATGTTACTATAACAAAAGTGGCACATTAATCTTCAAAGTATTCCTCTTCATTTTTGCTTCCATTTTTTCCTTTATATTCTTAAAGATTTAGTTATTATTATTAGCACCGGGTCTTACTACCCGTTCGGGTTAGACACACACTAATGTGTAATGGTAGGGTGATTGTGAGATGAAATGGAGGGCCTACAGTTTAACATGGGATCCGAACCACGGTGGAGGCCTGGTATTCCTCACATTCACAAGTTGTGATTAATACACGTCTTGTCAGGGGAAGGAAGGATTTTGCAATCAAATAAATCTCTGCTGGGGGTCTAAGGTTCAATCCTTGGTCCCAGCACAGAAGTCCGATACCTTATCCCTAGACTGCCAGGTCACCTAAAAATGTATTTACATTTAACCTCAAAAATAAATATAATTTTATAATAAAGGAAATTGATAAAACTAAAGAAAAAATACACTAAGAGTAAATTTGATGAAGAAAGCCCACCTCCGGAAAGAGGAAAAATGTAGGAAGAATCCAATGCACAAAGGTGACATCTTCTTCCTTTCTTCTGTATTCTATAGTTTAAGTAGTCACACACACATTTTAACACAATTTGTGTGTCTATTAAATTATACATTGAAAAGAGATAGAAGGGCAAGGCCTGCACACTTATCAGAAAATTGTAGGCCTCAAAGCTCACAATTAAAAATATATATAATGCATAAATTAGAGCTGGCCACTCGAATCTTAGAATCCTCGAATACATCGAATACTGATATGTATTATAGATTCGAGGACTCTGTGTTTTACTGGATTCGATGGTCGAATCTTTCACCTAATAAACAAAGCATAATAATATTATTTTGAATTCAAAAATTACTTAGTTAGGCCTACTTTAAAAGCACAACTTAATCCGTAATCTTTATTTTGTCGGACAAAAGAGATAAGCATGAATAAAATCGTAATTTTAAAAAAAGAGTAATAATTGCTAGGTGTGGAAAATCTAACGTGCCTAATACCCTATACCCCCCACCCACCTTTATGGAAAACTTGTACTCAACTGTTTCAGCACATGTTCATTTCTAAAACTTTCACCTCACAAACAATCTTGTAAATATTTTAATGAACACATTAAAACTCTTCAAAAACTGAAAATCAAAACTAGAATTACAAATAAAATCGAAATAAATAAAACAAATTACGGCTTTTATTTAAAAAAAATAAGAACACATTACACAATATTATACAAAGTCAGCCACCATTACACATGATACAAATTCAGCCGCCATGACGTATATTATGTTTACTCGCCAAAGTGATGATTAAATAAAGATACTGTTGATTCTTACTAACCAACTGGTTTTAATTAATCTACAACTATGCAAAGAACCCCAATTTATTGCATACAATCCTTAAGTTAGATATTTTGTTAGGTTTCATGAAAAATAAATACTGTCAACTGACACCAATAAAACTGTTTATTTATGTCTATCTGCCTATGTATTGTATATCGATTGTTTATTTAAAATTAATTCAGGTAATTTGATCATTTAGTAAGCGCTATCAAGTTTTAAGAATCAAATAACGAATTGCTAATTCACAATTTGTTTTTAAATTGATTTTAACTAAGTTAAAAAAAAATGTTATTGATGTAATTGAAAAATATTCAAATTTAGTCCTGCCTAATAAAATGGGAATGAACATATTGCAAAAGTCAAAATTATGTTTGTGTTTTAAATAGAATATATTCTCAGAAATTGATATATCACAAAAATCGAATATATTTCTTGTTTTATACGCAAAGATAGATATTAGATATATAATAAAATAATGGTTAAGCATGTTGTTTTAGTCTTTATTAAAAAGATCTGTTTGTATTTTTATCTTTGCATACTTATTAAAATAAATTATGATCTTTCAATGATGATTAAAGTTGATCAAAGGCTAACTCAGTCTAATTTGTTTATTTCACGTGTTTTTTTAGAAATTGAATTCATTCTAACAACACTTTTAAAAATAACTAAAAAGACACTCAAATTTTGATTGATTTGATTAATTTGGATGTATTTTAACCTGTGTTTTGTTAGGAGTGGCTGGGGTTGATTAAAATGGAAAGCATAATGGAAATAAATCAGGCCTATATTGTGTAATGTATGTCTATTTGTAAGTCATTAAAATTTCTAACAATTGGCTAGGATTCAAGATCCAAATTAAAATGTAGATTTGGATTCGAGAAATAGTGAATTCGACCCATCTCTAGTTTAAAAATATATATTATATACATAAAAAATTAAAATTGGTATATTACAATGACTTTTGACTTTGTTTCTTGAAGAAACCCAAGACTTTTATGGTACTTGAATGAAACCATGTGGACACTTGTATACTATTGCGTTATTTTTTTCTCTTGTTATTATTATTAGCACCGCGTCTTACTACCCGTTCGGGTTATACGCACTTACGCTAATGTGTAATGGTAGGGTGATTGTGAGATGAAATGGAGGACCTACAGCTTAACGTGGAATCCGAACCACGGTGGAGGCCTGGCATTCCTCACATTCACAAGATGTCTTGTCAGAGGTGAAGGAAGGGTTTGGTAATCAGATAAATCTGTGCCGGGACCGAGGATTTAACCCCGGCCGCCAGCACAGAAGTTTTTCTCTTGTTGATCCATGATGTTATTTGTTGCAGGGGGCCAGTGAAGGGGAAGGCATGTACAGCGGCTACGGAGGATTCGGAGGGGGATATAGTGGGTATTCCCCTCCCACAGCTCTTCCATCTCCCCCAATGCTACCACCTCCATCTCAGCAGCAACAGCAGCAGCAGATGGGGCCGGGCAATGGAATGGCCAAGAAGTCTCCACTTCTCAGCTCCATGATGACAGAAAGAGGGAATGGACAGCCACAACAGGTAGGGCAACCTAATGTAGGGATATATTTTCAAGCAATATCAAGTTTGGGAAAAAATTGAAACTCTTACATGCAATAGCTGACATGATAGTTAAGAGAGAGAAATCCACATTATTGTAGCTTAAAATCAGCTTTTGCGTTACTTTAATCTTAAACGCCAACAACCTCTGGGTCCTTTAAGGTTATTTGACTATCAGAATTTTACTGTACAATTTTAACAAGTTTTTAATTATAATTGATTCGATTAGTTCAAATTATTACATTCCACGAGTTATGAGGGGTTAGACTTGTTATATTATGTGTTTTATGTACCATGGTTAATGTAAAGTAATTAACGTACAGGGCTGCAACTGCCTAGCTTCAAAAAGTTTTTTTAAATAGATTAACCTTTACTCTAACAAAATAAGTTAAACCTTAAAGCCATGGCTGATGGATATAAATTGTCAAACTCGTCCACTCAAACCTTCTATAGCTTTTGGTTACTGCTATTCTAATGGGAAAAGAATTTAGTGTATTTGTTTACTAAGTTTGGAATATTATATATCTTTTATTCTTTTTAAGGGTAACCTCTTTTTGCCTTATTTTAATAATTTAATTTTAATATATTTGGAAGAAAGTACAGGATAGGTGGATATGAACATAAAGAAATGAACACAATATGGCTTTTACAAAGAAAAGAAGATCACAGTTTATACTTTACGTTGCTGAAATTGTACATAGAGGTAACGGTTGCCTCTTGAAGAAAATCTATCACTACCGCTCAATCCTCCAACCTAGGTTTCATTCTAATCCATTTTCTTGGTTTGTCATGTATGTTATTCCTTTTGTGTGTTCCTATATATTAGTGTCTTATCATTCTTTACCAATTTCCTGTGTTTCTCTTTTGTTTTTGTTGTTTCCTCTTTTAAGAAGATGTGGTGCATGTTTCACACTCCCTCCTGATGAGTTCTGATAGAATCAAACCTAGGTTGGATTGAGCAGTAACGATGAATTTTCTTTGAGAGGCAGTCTTGGTCCAATGGCAGCAATGCAAATTATTAACTGTGTTCTTTTCATTGTAAAGGCCATATTGGATTTGTTTCTTTTTAGGTTTCCATCCACCTTTCCTGTGCCTTCTTACAATATAATATAATTTCAAGTATTGTAAGAACTATTTTTATTAACGAAATATGTTGGTCCCATTAATTTATCCAAAGAGGGGCTTCACTAAACTCTATCTGAAGCAAAAATTAAAAACTAAAATGCATTTTTTTCATAATTCTGTTCCATAGAATATTTCGTTTAGAGTAAATAAAAACTCCTAATTAGTATCAAAAAATGTGTTTGCCAGTTGAGTCAATTCTCTGTTTGGTAATTAGTTAATTTAGTAAATATTCTAAGTGTGAACTGTTTTAGAGAAGTGTGCATTGTATGTATTTGCAGGGCTTGATGGGTCAGATGCAGCAGACACACTTACAGCCACAAGTCAACCAAGGAGGATACATGCAACAACAGGTAAAATAAAATAGTTCTATCATTTTATTATTAGATACACTAGCCTATTACTGGGCCTAAGCTGGTGGGATTCTTCATTTTGGATAGTTTTTTTATTCTTTAAAAAGAAAAGTTTTTAAAGTTTTACTAATACTGTATTAGCCCAAAAATAAGCCACAATTCTTTCCAAGAAACAGCTCCCATGAAACTCCAATGCGGCCAATAATCACACTCCTAGATAATACACATTATATTTCGTACCTCTAGGATACGCATGTTGTTAAATCGATATATATCCAAGTTAATAGCCACCACTTTTTAAAAATAGATGAACCTTGATCGTTGGCAAAGTTATTTAAAAATAGGGAAAGAATGACTATCTTATTTTTGTGTACACTATTTGAGCCATAATGGGTGCCAAAATAAAATTAGTTTTTCAGCTCATTCTGTCATTAATATATGCTTTTGGTAAAGGTAGCTTAAATATTTGGAGTTAGATTTTGTTTCATTATGTTGGTCAACATTTATTATATTGCTAGAACAATAATTTAGTATGTGTGATGAATAATTTTTGGTTCCTTTCAAAGTTTCTAATTGTTAGACTATTTTTTTTCACTGCTCACATTTTAAATTTGTCATTTTTTAATTTCCAAAAGATCTTATTTTTAGTATGAATAACTTACCTTTATTTTCCAAGCAATTTAATTTTGAGTACGAATAACTTTTTTATTTCCAAGCGACATCATTTTAAGTGTAAATAGTGATGTTTTTTCCTCTGAAAGTGATTTTATAAATTTAAGTAACCTAATTTTAAGTGTAGGCACCTACCGGTAAATATTTTTTCTTTTCAAATGGTTTAATATACACTGATCATATTTAAGTGGGAGTATTATTTTTTTCTCTGAAAGTGGTAGAAAATTTAGGGTGGAGCCTGTATTCGAGTCAATACGGTATATTAAATACTAATATTTCCTCCAAAAATCATTACATTACTTTTAAATCTAGTTAATAGATTTAATGATTAATTTTATCCTGCTTAAAAATAAACTAATGTGTTTATAAAATGGGTGTGGAGGGTGCGCAAAAACCAGTACTTATAAAATACTCGAAAATGGTATTACAGATGCAAGTAAAAGTTTTTCCACAGAATTATGCAATATTTAAATAAATAAAGCATTGCAAAGGCCCACTTTTCAATTGATATGACTGGCTGTCAAAATATAGGCTAGGTATAATTATATTCCTTTGGCCAAATTATTCAATCATCAGAGCATCATTTATTTGTTTTATAACTTCAATAGCTAGGCTCGCATTTGTTATCTTTCAAAACTATCTTCATTAATCTCTTACAAATCAGTAGCAATAGTTTTTGTAAACCTAAAACTTTTTTTTTTAATCTTGCTCAACAAATTCTTCAAAATAATTATAAGTTCTTGTTCAAAATGTAGGCTTTTTATGCTTATTAAAACACTCTAGCATATCATAAATATCTTAACTAAATCCAACAACACACATTGGAATGTTTTGAACAGTCAGCTGAATATCTTAACTAAATCCAACAACACACATTGGAATGTTTTGAACAGTCAGCTGAATATCTTAACTAAATCCAACAACACACATTGGAATGTTTTGAACAGTCAGCTGACAGAATGGTGGCCATGTTGTTCTCTACGGCAATTAACTTGAGGTCTACTCACTAACCTCTACACCTTCTTCGAGTTAGCCTGAGCTTAAACTTCAGGTTTTGCTATGTGATAACTTGAAACAGGCGATAAAAATCTTAAGCTGAGGTCATAATTTAACCTCGACAAAACCTGGCATTGAAACAATGGCCCTAAATGATATTATGATTTAATTGAAAATGTTAAAATAAAGCTGGCACACTTTTTTCAGTATGGATTAGCAGTAAATTAAAACAAGCTACGGACATGAAACCATACACACTGGGAGTGTACAGAAAACCCCACAAAACAAATACTCTGGAGGTACACCCCTTTCAGCAACATTAAGAGAAAATAGTGACTATGCTACATTTGTTAAATTTTAATATCTGGTTTTACATACCCTTGGTTTTTCTGCACAGGGAGTGGAACTTGATTAATAAATATAGCTATTTGACCACTTTTCTTCCTTTGTCTGCATTTTTAATCTCTTGCACTCAACTCGATAACTGCCAACTATGGATCTTTTTCTTTGCTCAATTAAAAAAAATAGTTGAGTTCTTAAAATGAAGTAGCAAATTTAAGACTAAAGTACATTTTTAAAATGGTGATTTTGCAGTCTAAAGGTAAGGTGTCAGATTTCTGTGCTGGGTGAGCAGGGTTTAATCCTCGGTCCTGGTACAGCTTTATCTGATTACCAAACCCTTCCTTCACCTCTGACAAGACGTGTATTAATCACAACTTGTGAATGTGTGAAATACCAGGCCTCCACTCTGGTTCCGATTCCACGTTAAACTGTAGGTCCTCCATTTCATCTCACAATCACCCTATCATTACACATTAGCGTAAGTGCGTGTAACCCGAATGGGTAGTAAGCTGTGGTGTTATTAATAATAATAATACATTTTTAAAGCATTGGTAAAATTCTAATCTAATTCTTCCAATCACTATTTTGATTAGTGTGCTACACAATGGCTGTATAAGTTCTTAACCTAATAAAAAAAATTGTTAGACCTGATGCCAAAATTGTGTATTTCTTGGACATAGGGTCAGCTTCAGCTGACTTTATGTGATAAACTAAAGATAAATGTACCTTATAATAGTAGGCCTATACTCTATGCTATAATTAAAACAAAGTATTTACTTTTAAATGTCCTACATTCAAAATTATGAGGTTAGTTAATAGTTCACCAATAAAATCAATGAGGAATAAATTAAATTTTCAAAATAAAATATAGCCTATGTTACTCGCTGATAATGTAGCTTTCTTTATATTGCTGAAAGAATTTTTAAAATCAGTTCAGTAGTTTTTGAGTTTATCCATTACAAACAAAAAATCAAATCTTTCCTCTTTATAATATTAGTATAGATAATTAATAGAAAAGAAAGCTAGTGTGTCACCTGTACTGATAGTTAATTTCTATCAAGGTCTGGTCTAATCTAACTTATTTCTTCAGTCTTTTAACTTCTCTTCACACTTAATCACTCAATTACACATCACATGTTAATTGAGCTTTTGGACATGATTTGTGGTAAATAAAATGGTTGAATTTTGTTTTTAAAAAAAGCTGTATTTTGGTACCCGTCTAAAGTTAGTAAAAGTGCTTTTTTTTCAGCTAAAAATGGTTAAAAAATCATCTCAAACTGAAATAATATGGATAGAAAGCTTATTTCCTTCTGGTCACAAAATGATAGGATAACCAGAGAGCCGGCTCATATCTTACTTCTTTACCAATAATCTTTGGTTGAGAGAAATACGTTTTTTAGAATAGGAACTTTAAATTGTTGCAGGGATATAAAGGGGGGAAAATGTAATAATGCCGTTGATACTCTCTTATCTATCAATTCCAGCCAAAAAAGGGCAAAAAAACTATGACGTCTCCTACCATAAAAAAACTATATAAAATGCCAAGGAGTTGATTTCACAAAAAAAAAAACATTTATTTTTCTCTTGCATGTGTAAAATACCTTTAAAAACGCTACATTTAACTTTAAAAATATTTTGATATTCATTTCATTGTTAAAGTAAGAGTTTGTAAATACACGTCTCATGATGTTTCAGAAAATCTAGACAAAATCCTTTATCATAATTAGACGCACACAAAACCCATCATGAAACATAGAAAGGAAGTGGCATTGTGTGAGTGGGGGTGTAGTTCACTGAATCACCTCGTTTCATTTAAATAATTGTAAAGGACCAGTCTTAGTTAAAGGTTGAATTGGTGTCTTCTACAATTTAATTTGTGATACAATTGGAAGTTTCTGCATCTGGTGTAGACGTTGATTGGATTATTATTTGTTTTATCATCTTCTCTATGAGTTTTTTTAACAAACCTTCGTTATTCACACTGTCCTCCGGTATTTTTAAAGCTCATTTGCTTTTCAAGCGGTCTACTCTTCACATTTGGAAACGTCGACTGTTCCATTGTCACCATGCGACTTATTCATGGTATGTTTTCCAGATGAGTCCCCCTCGCAGTGAGCACATTGTTTCAAGCCCTCCCCCCGTTTCTGCGGGGGGTACAGGCCCATTGCAGCCTCAGAACCAGCAGCCTCCCCCGCGCCCTGGTAATGCATGCATTCGCCATGGCTGCCCCAATGCTGCCATCTCTAATTCTGAGTGGGAGGACGAATATTGCAGCAACGAGTGTGTCGTCAGTCACTGCAGGTATTGCATAATGATTGCACCTTATTCGCTTGAAGACTGGTTTCTTCACTTCATCACTTCACTTTCATTCTCGCCGCACAGAAATAGACATAAGAACATCGTTTCCAGCTAGAGATGTGACGCCACTTTTCCTTTGTAAACATGAATATGATAGTAAGGTTGTTTAACCTCCAGAATATCCTTGTGTTAGTCCACAAGTCCACATACTCACCGCTCTAAGTCTGCTCTTGTTATAGTTGGTGAATGTATGGGATCTATGCCGACATGTGAGTTTATTGAATATTTGGCAGTGGTGTGTTAACACCAGTAACAGTTGGAAATAAAAAATTGTTTTAAATCATGAGAGAGTCAATTTCTTTGTCAATCTCAAAATGGAACACAGATAAGAGGTTTGTATAAACTCTATGGTGGGACAGGTGATAACAGCTAGGAAAAGCTATATACCCATTTGCCAAACCGTGTAATCTGCAAGACCATATGTTGTAGTGATGGGTCGAACCAACTCGTTGACGCGAGCTAGCTCACATAAGCTTGCTCACTCAATAGAATCGTTCATATGAGTCATATCGTTCACCGTATGGCTGGCTTGCTCTCAATCCCTTCACCCCTTCCCTCCCTAGCTTGAAGAGCTGGCGAGCGCTTACTAGTTCTCACAATTCCCGTTCTGAGCATGCAAATCTGTCCCTTCCCTTTCAACTTATGTGTAATTTATCCAAAGTTTATTGCATTTGATTCTTTCATTATATTACTTACGCATATTATTTATAATCATTAACCTTTAATGTAGGTCACAGAATGATGTCTATTGATGTTATGAAAAATAGTTTTAACATTGTAGGCAGTGCTGCAATCTAGTAACGATACTAAACATCTATAGTTGATTTTTTTCACAGTAACGAACAAAGAACGACAGAAGAGTCGTGAATGACACACACTACTGACTCTTTCCAGAACAACTGAATAAGAGCAAAAAAAGTTGCGAATGACACACACTCCTGATTCTTTCCAGAACAACTGAACAAGAGGGAAAAAAGTTGCGAATGACACACACTCCTGACTCTTTCCAGAACAACTGAACAAGAGCGAAAAAAGTTGCGAATGACACACAACTCCTGACTCTTTCCAGAACAACTAAACAAGAGCAAAAAAAGTTGCGAATGACACACACTCCTGACTCTTTCAAGAACAACTGAACAAGAGTGAAAAAAGTTGAGAATGACACACACTCTTGACTCTTTCCAGAACAACTGAACAAGAGCGAAAAAAGTTGCGAATGACACACACTCCTGACTCTTTCCAGAACAACTGAACAAAGAGTGAAAAAAGTTGCGAATGACACACACTCCTGACTCTTTCCAGAACGAATGAACAAGAGCAAAAAAAGTTGTGAATGACAACTATCCCTTATTTTCCTTATCTATGAAACTCTGTAAGCTCAGCGAAGAATGGTGGTTGGAAATAGGGCAGAAGAGATGCGTTGATAGCAAAGACTAGCTAAATCAAACCGAACATTGAACAAAAACTCAAAGTGAGTAAGCATATGAGTGAGATGTAAAGAAACATCAAACTAATGCATAATGTATCTGGTAAAGTGTCACATGGGCACAAAGTAATGATCAGTGGGGAAAGGGGAGTGGTGCCTGATGCATCCTTGCAGTAGGGCCTAATATTTAGGGTAATAGGCCTATTTAATTTCAATGATCTACGTTCTTGATCTAAATGTACAACTGACATGCATACGTTTATTTGGTACAAGTAATAATATAAATGTGTAGTAAAAACTTTTGGCCTGTTGGTCGACGTATCAGACGCGTGATGTAGTGTGTAATGGCGGCGTGACCGACTCGCTCACGAAGCGGAAGTCGTTCATTCACAGCTCTCGTTCAAGAGTCATTCAATTTGAATGACTCGTCCACGAGCGACCCATCACAAATATGTTGAGTTGTTACTTTTGGCAGTCAAAACTTTCACAAAAAAACATTCATTTTTAATTCTTTTCTTTTAATTGTTTTGTCATTATTGATACACAAACTTATGAAAATACTCATTTTGGATGGTTCTTTTTTGTGCAAGCATTGCCTGTGGTTCATTTAAAAATTATTTTCAAACAAGCGCTTCTAAAATGCTCTTTTCACTTTGTAAATTAAGATGCCGATGTCATTCAATGGTGTTCATGCACTATCTACAAAATAAAAACATTTTATTATGTAATTATTATTTTGTATAGCCCTTTCTTTAGGTTATGAAAAAATGTTATATTTTGATGGCAAAGTATAAAAGTGTGAATATTATTTTTTATTATTCATTTATTATTTTATGTATATATATATCTTGTTACCACAACCTCAAAACAAAAAATATAGTTCTATTTAGGAGTGATCAAAGACCACTTTTTGAATTTGAAGCTAACTCGAATCAAATAGATGAAATATTCTCAAAGCCAAATTGGAGTTTTAATATTTTTGGTTAGTTTTTATGCTAGAAAAAATGTATTGTGGTAATTGATATAACTTTAAGCACTGAAATCCCTTGTAAAACATTTTACTGCACAATAATTGTAATTATTGTTCGTAATATTTTGTTTTTTTCTTGATAAATCAAGCTTTCATCATAACATGAAATTCAATTAAAGCAGATTTTTTTTCAAGTATTAATTTATAATGTGTATAAAATCTCAGAAATGCACAAATTGGCCATAAATTGAGTATTTTAGCTTTCAATATTTTGATTGGTGGAGCCAGAATTTTTTTTCTGAAGTGAAATGGAAGCTATTATTTCATTAAGTTATGAAAACTCCAATTATACCATAGTCCTTAGGGAAGTATTATTATAATTGTTTGATAACATTGTTGATAATATAGCATTACTAAGAAAATATTTATGGACGCTAGCCACTTTTAGCCACTGTTAACAATAAAGAACCTCCTGGCAGCTGTCACAACCTCTCCTACTGTAATTACCCTACACAAACTAGATTTGATGGCAAAAAACTTGTTGGGAACTAGGGACTGGACATGCACAATTATTTGCAAAGCCTATTGAGTTGGGCAAGAAAAGGGGGCTCTGTAGGCAACCAATTAGTGTAGTTATTAATCCGATATTGTGGCAGCCACTGAACACAATAATGCCATTTCCTCCACTGCTGAGTTTACTTCGTGTTGTGCCCATGGAAGTGGATAGTTTTAAATAAATTTCCTCTTACTGTCTATTCTAATTTATTTTGATTTTAATCCCTTTGCCAATGTTTTCTATTCCTTGATTGACTTACAAATACCACTCTTTACTAGGTTTTGTTTGACTAGATCCTTGCCTGCTTTTAGAGTAACAAAGGGGGAAATAACCAGTTTAAAATATCATATATTAGGGGTACTTTACATTGTACATATGATATAATAGCACTTATTAGAAGGTCATGCCATGCCACTGATATTTGGGAGGTAATAACACCACCTTCTTATTTGGTTTACTACATCTTACATGAACTTCAGTTCCTTTGACATTAAAAATGGTCCAGAAGATATTATTTTTACCAATATACTTATTATTATTATTATTATTATTATTAGCACCGCGTCTTACTACCC
This sequence comes from Timema poppense, assembly GCA_902141375.1. Classification (NCBI taxonomy): domain Eukaryota; kingdom Metazoa; phylum Arthropoda; class Insecta; order Phasmatodea; family Timematidae; genus Timema; species Timema poppense. The sequence goes on from CABFOV010001408.1 coordinate 98,337, forward strand.
GTTCGGGTTATACGCACTTACGCTAATGTGTAATGGTAGGGTGATTGTGAGATGAAATGAAGGACCTACAGTTTAACATGGAATCCGAACCACGGCGGAGGCTTGGCATTCCTCACATTCACAAGATATCTTGTCAGAGGTGAAGGAGGGGTTTGGTAATCAGATAAATCTTTGCCGGGACCGAGGATTGAACCCCGGCCGCCAGCACAGAAGTCTGACACCTTACCCCTAGACCGTCAGGTCACTACCAATATACTTGATGAAAGACCAGCTTTGCCATGGCTTGAGATTGATCTAGTCAATCGTCTCCCCACTTTTTCTGAGTAAGGGGCCTGATGTACTAAAATACTACTGTGTAGTGTTGTTTTTAAATGTAAACTTTTGAACCTACACATTTATTTTTAGTGTGAAGACCTTGATTGCTCTTCTATTCTTCTTTCATTGTTTGTTGAATCCAGCTGTTTGTCACCACTTGTTACTTTGTTTTTCCATGATTTTTTATAGTCATCTGTTTCTCACCACTATCTTTCCTTTTTAATATAGTTCAAAATTTATTTATGGATTCTCGAGACCTTTTCATTTCTCAGAGGGAAAGTGATAAATTGCAGTTTTGTTAACTTTTATGAAGGAAACATGCACAACATTCTATATGCAAATATGTAAACAAGTACAGTATAATGTTTTCAAACCTAAAATATCTAACAAAAATATTCAAACTTAGATTTAGCTTTGAGAATATTTCTGGGAGTGGTTTTTTTCTAAGTGGTTTTCCACTCTCCCTCCACACAAATGTGGGTTCACTTCCTCTAAATTCAACCTTCCCAATTCCTAATTCATGAGCATAATTAGTACTGAAGTGTATAACCCGAACTGGTAGTAAGACGCAGTGCTAAATAAAATAAAAACTACTGTACATCTGCACATAGGCCCTAAGTCCCAGTTTCATTTCTATCGTGCTAATGCTCTACCATTAATTCATATACGTTATGTCTTCAAGGTCATTTTAAGGCAGTGTATATTATAATTGTGTGAGATTTTAGTTACTCGGTTCTGTCCTCAGGGTCCTTTAAAGGCAGAGTATATTATGGTTGAGTGAGATTGTTTATATTCAAAGGTTGGGATCTACGAGTTTAATTTTATTTATTAGAATCCATCTCGAGATAACTTCTCAAGAAGCTACCGATTAATTATTGAGTAAAGCTTGGCCTCTATTTAATAATGATTCAATTTAATATGACTAGTACAGTTTTTAGATAGATTCATTAAAGTAAATTTAAGTGTTCAGATTCAGGGGATTATTTTTTGTACCCACAAATCTATTAATTCCCTGCTCGTGCGGAGTATAGTTAAAGTTTGTTCAAGATAGGTTTTTACTTAGATGACAGTTAAAAAAATCATATGTTTATGTTTTAGGTTGCCAACACTTGTAAAAGGTCGCTGTTTTGTTATAAATGAGTTTTTTTAATGATATTTTATATTTAAAATAACATAATCTTGTGTTTTCTCACACTATTTCATTGTGTTTAATAATTTCTTTTTACCCAACTTGAAACAATATTTTAAGCATAATTAAAAGTACTTAAATGTCTTTTGGAATGTTGTCTAATACATTGCATACATTAATACTTTTTAAACCCACCTCGGTGGCGTAGTTGGCTAACACGCTTGTCGTGCTGAGCTCGGCTTCTGAGAACAGGGATATCGAGGTTCGAATCTCGGTCGAGTGAACTGGGGGTGGTTTTTCCTAAATGGTTTTCCACTCTCCATCCATGCAAATGCGGGTTCACTTCCTCTAATTCAACCTTCCCAATTCCTAATTCATTAGAGTAACTAGTACTTAAAGTGTATAACCCGAAAGGGTAATAAGACGCGGTGCTAAATATTATTATTATTAATACTTTTTAATATAGGCATTGTATTTACTCGGTGGCGTAGTTGGCTAACGCGCTTGTCGTGTTGAGCTCGACTGCTGAGGACGGGGAGATTGAGGTTCGAAAGTAGGTCGGGTGAACTGGGGGTGGTTTTTCCTAAATGGTTTTCCACTCTCCCTCCACGCAAATACGGGTTCACTTCCTCTAATTCAACCTTCCCAATTCCTAATTCATTAGAGTAACTAGTACTTAAAGTGTATAACCCGAAAGGGTAATAAGACGCGGTGCTAAATATTATTATTATTAATACTTTTTAATATAGGCATTGTATTTACTCGGTGGCGTAGTTGGCTAACGCGCTTGTCGTGTTTAGCTCAACCGATGAGGACGGGAATATCGAGGTTCGAATCTTGGTTGGGTGAACTGGGGGTGGTTTTTCCTAAATGGTTTTCCACTCTCCCTCCACGCAAATACGGGTTCACTTCCTCTAATTCAACCTTCCCAATTCCTAATCCATTAGCGTAATTAGTACTTAAAGCGTATAACCCGAATGGGTATTAAGACGCGGTGCTAAATATATACATTGTATTTACTTGGAAAAGAGAAAATACCTGTCATTTTCTTATATATAATCTATTTTATGATTATTTTATCGTATTTTGAAATATTTTTATCTACTGCGTGGGTGCACCACTGTAAAGAACTTGTTTTCGTCATGCTCAATCAGATGGCTTAAATTCGCCGGTCGCCATTTTGAAGCTATATTTGTTAAACCTTTAGTGAAAGTTCTGTGAATAAAAATTTCTAAAGTAGAATAAAACGATAAATAAGCTTTGTGCCCAAGCTCAAATAAATATAAATAATATTGGCCTAAACTACTGTGGCTAACTATCACATTCATACATCACCATATGTTTTCATTACAGTTATCCAAAGTGACAGATGTCAGCTGTTGGCGTAGTGATACATTTGGAACTATTTCTAGTAACTTTATGAACTGTCATCTAAGTAAATTAAGGTCATGACTATACTATAGTTGTCCACTTGGTGATGGCATTATACCAGAAATAAAAGTCAAGGCATGAATGTAGAGTTTGGTTCAAATCTATTATTTTACGAATATGAATCTCAAATCCGTATCTTGGAATAGTTATGAACATTAGAGGAAATATATGTACAAAAATAGAGAATACAAATATCAAGTAAATGCTAAAATTCTTAATTATTATCCGTTTATTAACATTCACACATTCAGTTTATGGTTAAATAAGTGATCTGGGGCCTGGTTTCTAAGTTCATCCTATAATTATAAAAGGTTCTGAACCACCAATAACCAGTATTAGAGCTCTAAACAGGGGTGGGCTGGTTTGATTTAGGCTGCCACAACTATTTAAATTAATATAAATATATTCATTCAATTATAAATTATTTATATTTAAATTTAATCAAAAATGCTAGTGATAAAGTCCGAGTTGTTCATAGTACATTATTTGTGAGAATATATTTTACTTTACATCCATTACTGTTTCCAGCCTGTGGTCTGGCTCAATTTTTCATTCAATTATATATTTTCCACTACCAGCTGGCTTAGCCTGGCGAAGCTTCAAATGCATTGTAATCTATCTTGAGACTAGGACAGGCACAATATATTCAATCCCTGCCTGTTAATTCATCACTTCATTTCACCAGTGATAATTTTTTCAACCTTGCTTTAAGTAGAACCCAGGACCCTTAACTAAGTAGACAGACATGCTACCAAATAAGCTAAGGTGTCGAATTTGTGAGCATATATGATGGCATTAAATTTAAAACCATCTCGATTATTGTTTCTTGGTGTTGTTTATAAACAAACTTAAAATAATCCGTTTGGTGATTTACACGAGTAGCGAGTGAAGGATCATTTTACAAACTTAAATTGATCAAGCATTCAGAAGCATTTTTACTTGTGTCAGTAGAAAGTATAAGCTGATTATTGATAATATGGCTGAACTGGTCTGAGGATTAAATTAACCAATAATAAATATATAAATACTGTACTTAGCTTTAGCTTACATTGAAACATATCTTCACTGGCATATACTTGCTAAAAGCCTTCATATTTGTAGTCCCGGGCTGGTTGGTGGAATCTTACGAATATCCTTAAAGATTTGAGGCCCCATTCCTGCATCAATGATTTTTAAGATGTATCCTTCATCGTTTTCCCTGTAAATAGCAAGCTTAGCTTATAAGACAGGGTTATAGTTTAATCCATCATTCTTAACGGAATGTACATTGTTCTCTCTTGCGCCAAGCTACTTGTGTTCTAACAATTCTTCCATTAAGATGAACATTTGTATTTATCTACACTCTATCAAGTCCGTTACACAAACTTTGACATGCCAATGGCCATCTACATACTACACTCTTTGCTGGGTTCTCCCCTACTTCTCCACACCAAATTGCACATTTTACACACCACATACAAACAAGTGGTGAGGGATGTAAACATTAAGTCATTCTTCACAAGACACAAAAAACAGCCTTTAGCAAGTAGCTTGAAATTGCAGAGCCTTAGAATCTATCAAACTCAAGTACACTAGTAGTGATTTATTGTCAGCGATTTGTGCTACCAAATTGTACATATTGTTTGTATGAAGGTTGCATTTACACACTATTTGATCCATATTATGGCTATATATTTGTAAGCACGTGTTACTCAGCAATAATTTTAACTAATGTTGTTTTTCTCAGAGATGTATTCAGTTCCTGGGTGGCCTCCAACCAAAACCAGACTCAGAACTTCTCTACGGTGAAGTAAGGCATCTTCACAACATGGTGTCTGCTCCACACTGAGGACAAAAGAGCGGCTAAACAAGGGTTGAAAGACGGAGGGGCTAGCTAAGACTTGTGTTTTACATGATGGAACCATTGTGTGCTGATCTTTACCAAGTAGATAGCTTACAGAAGGACAAATACTTTGTTGTTAACTTTCTATACTAGCAGGTCTTATAAGTTGTTGAGTTCACTCTCTTGGATTCATGTCTTGAATTAATACTCTTGCTAAGTTGTATTGCTATGCAACCAAGTAAATAATTTTTATTTCCCTAATTAGTCATAATTGCAAAATTTATAAGTGTTTTCTTCATCAGATTCATCCATAAATATGAAACAAATTTTTATTAAGCTATATTATTTTTGTAGCACACTTTTTAAGCAAATATTTTTAGCTAAATTAAGCTCAAACTGAAACACAAATATAGCCATGTGCACAAGCTTGTATAACCCAACTCCTTGTTATGATATCTGCCTGTTAAAGATTAACGACTGTGAGCTTTTGGATTTACGTGAAATAACGATTGTTCTTGGGATCATATCGAACCTAATCCAAGTGTACGGTTTCTTTCCCCTGTAGCCCAAACAGTTATTTGTCATTGAAACTATCATTGTTATACTGATGAGAAAAAAAAATAGAAAAGAAAATGTATTTGTATATAATATTTAACTTGATAAACATGGGCACATTCTAGGTGTCATTATCGCATAGCGTACCTTATTGACTGATAAGGCTGGAAATTTATCTGGCATGGCAATCTCATAAGAGTTGATAAAAAAAAGTATTATCACATTACATATAAATTAGAAACAAAAAAAATGTATATTTAAAAATATATATATCTAAATCCTTGTATACTTTTACGGACTTTTCGTGTCGGTCATTTGTTGCATGTTTGACTTTTTGAAATAAATTAGTATAGTAAGTTAATAACATCAACCCAGGTTCCCCTTTCCTTTTATCTGTGGTAATATTGTATGTAGATAAACCTTTTTCAGAAAAATAGTATTTGCCCTGCTCATATTCAGTGTTGCTGTTCATTTACTGGAGTCTATATAAAATATTAATTCTACTACTACTACTAATAATAATAATATAAATATTTAAAAGTACATGAAAGTGTGAGAGTGATATTCCTCTGTTTTACAAGAATGAAATATCTTTAAGAGTAAGACTGCATGTAATTGTGAATGCATCTACTACTATTACAATGAATGGCTTATTATTTTTTATCAAACTACTAGTGTAAACCTTGTTTATTGTTTCACAAGCTAGCAAGCTGTGGATTTGTAATATTGTAAAGCATCAATTTTTGCTGTGTTTTTATCTTAAAGAAGTGTAATATCTTGTGATTTTTTCCAATAACACTTATAAATACAGTGAACTCTCACATAACCAGGTCCTAATCAACCTGTAAGAGAATAGCTGTTCTTTTTACATTTCCGCCCTTTTTTATGTCTTATTTTCTATCACAAGAAGGGTTGTGTAAAGCTTAGAAAACTTTGACTTTTTGTTTCAAATATTTGTTCGATTCGAGAATAAAATTTCGGGTTAGACGATTATGAAGCTTTGACAAAGTAATAGTATTTAAAGTTAAAACACGCATTTATGTTTATTTGTTTTAATTTTTTGCTGTTATTTTCATCACACTTTAGTTCTATTGTAAAAAAAATTTAATATATTACATTTTGTGACAGTAATTTAATTTATCATTTTAAGACAAAATACATTAATTATGTTTGAAATATAGCATTTTATAATGTATATTTATTACTTAAATTTACATAGCTATGTAAAGTAATATTTTTATCTAATAATAAACATAGCTTTAAATATTTGAACTTCTAGAATATCTCAAATTGTTCGATTCGACTTTGCTTTGAATTGAAAAAGTGGACTTTACACACCCCTATTCACAATCATTACACAACTTTGTGGCATACACTTTTATTATTCTAACCTAAGATTAAGCTTTAATCAGAAGAAGAAAGGAACAGAGCTTATCCCAGACAATAAAGCCAAACACAGTAGCTCACCTAGGACCATGTTTTTCTGTGTTAATATATTTGAAGCAAAAAGATAACTCTTTTAGTGGCTTGTAAACTGGTATTATGACAATCACATACAATCTTATTTAAAAAAACATGATTCCAAAAATAAAACTCTTGACACACTTACATTCACACAAATTGTAATTAAGTAAATATAAGGCTCTTAAATATATATATTTTTTTTCATTGACCATAATTTTCTTCCTCCACTCAAAACCCCCAGGAAATTGAGAGTTCATTGTATTACGGTTTGATATTTTGTAAAAATTTAGACATGCATAAGAATAATTGATCATATATGTGTGTGTGTCCTCTATGTTAACATTGAAAAGAGGATTGAAGATCAATACCTATTTCCTACATGCTCGTAAGAAAATTATAAATCATAAAGATTATATTTTAAACTAAAAACATCCCATTAACTTTCAGGGGTTCTTTTATTTTCAAGAATGGTTCTGATGCACCCTTGTAAGAATTACTATGCTGTGTTGTGTTAAAAGTCTCAACTTTTCAACCCACATTTTCCTGGCGTGTTTGTAGACCTTATACCACAACACCCCGTTCATTAAATACAGCTTCATTTTCTTTATATATGGTTTTATATCATATATCAATTTTAGTACTTGGACATCTTAAGGGACCCTTGTTTTTATTATTACTGGCATACTGTACCATGAACCTTTATTTTCATTTTCATTTCCATTAGAGAAAGGCCCTTGAATCTTTAAGGATATTTGAGATTCAAGTCTCAAATAAAAAATAAATCAAGTGAAATTTGTTTTAAGATTTTTAATACTGCGGATTAGTGGTCCAGAACCAATTATAATTATAGGATGAACTTAACCAGGCCCCAGACCAGTTATTTAACACTTAACTAACTGAATGTACGAATGTTATAATGAATGAAGAATAATAAATAATATTAACATTTAGTTACTATTAGTATTTTCTATTATTCTATTATATCTATATTTCCTCTTTTGTTCATAATTATTCAGATTCATAAAAAGGTGTATTTGACCGACTCTAATTTTCAGTCTCGGATGTATTGTTTGTAGACATTTTAAAGCAGACATATATAGATATAAATTCCTTATCTCAGTCGAATTCAATAAACATGAAAATGTGTCCATAACATTGTTTAGTTAAAATACACATTCTTGAGCAGTTGATAGCTGTCTAATAGTATCCCGGTTTTCTCCTTCCTTGTGTAAAACAGGTGATTTGTGTTAAGATGGAGCTCAAGTGCTCGAAATAATTCTTGAGCGCTAGTTAGAAAGTTAAGAGTTTATCTTTAACTTATGCTTTGATGTATACTTGTGTTCTTTATGTTGATTAATGTTTTGAAAATATAAACAAGGAGGAAAACGCTTCATTTCATGGTTCTGGCATGACCGATAAGGTGTTGTGCATGTCTATTTTGAAAATTAGAATTACACAACATGTCACTAATTTTAATGATCACTGCTGCAAAAATAATTGATTTCTTAGTAGTTATTGGATTAGAATTGATCAAACTTACATGAAAAAAAGCCAATAAGCAAGGATGTGTAGGTGTGAATCACTTTTAAAATTAACTGCCTTTAGAAGCTATTTGAAGGTTATTTTTAGTAGTTATTGGATTTGATGTCTTTCTCCCTTACACAAGCAATCTGTTGTCTAAAAATGGATTTTTCTAGAAGCTATGAGTTTTTTTAATTTTAATTGAGCCCTTTAAAACTTATCTACATTATTTTAAAATTATGGGGTGTGCTCATCATCATTATCATCATCATCATCATCCGATGTTTCTGTATCTGTGGATTGTCTGGCACATCCTCTTCTATTCCTGTTGATCTCTCCAAACTTCTCCCTCAGCCACACATCTACAATCCGCTCCTTTAGTGCTAATATTATATCAATTTAAGTCCATTTTTTATCGAATTAAATAGCGAAATTTTGAACAAATATTGAATAGTAAAAATCAAATGGATTATTTTGATATAATTTTGAAGGAAATTATTTTTACTAGTTAGTTTCTTTTGAAAATGGTTTTTTATATTTAACTATTGAAAAAATGCAAATATATTTTTTTTAATTTACCCTTCTTAAATGTCCTTTGGGTTTGAAACCCCTTAAATGTTCTCTAGTTCAATACCTCTTAAATAAATGTTATCTAGAATTAACACACCTTAAAGGCTATTTAGTTTAACACCCCTATAATCTCTACTCTCTAGTTGTTTGGTTCATTAAACATCAGACAGGCTAATCACTCATAAATAGTTGACCTTAACAGCTACGCCTTCTACCTCTCATTTCCACCCCCTCCAAATATAGTAAAGTAGAATATAATATCTCACCTCTTATCTAAATATTTTAAGCTCTCTCTCTTGCCGAAACTAACAAATAACTGTTGATAAACAGAGCACAATGAGTCATGAACTTCCCATTTGTTTCTTTCTACAAGCACTACCTGCGAGAACAAAAAGTGTGTTCTTTTTCGCCCCGCCTAAAACTTGACAACAAGGGCAAATCCCAACCTTGGGGAATTATTAAATTTTCGAGATAATTTCTGGAGCTTTCAGGATCCTATACATACCTAATTGAAACCTATTTTATTACTTGGCATTTTTTTAAATGGTCCTTGCAGGTATTAATCACAAATGAGATTTTTACTAGTACAAAGAACTGTACTAAAGTCAACATGAAACTACTTATGAAATGCTGAGTCATCTCAAAACTAATTGTGAAATAGGTTAAATAGTAATGATATTAAATTTGATAATTATGATTATAACCACATCTAAATATCATATTCTTTAAATTGAAAAATTACACCTGGACACGGGTTTAATTCTGGAGTAGAAAGATGAGTGGCTAGGAGAGTAAGGAGTATGTATGATAATAATGTGAACTGTGTAAAGACTGAGAGAGTGGACAGAGTGGTTCCAATTAAAAAATGGAGTCAAGCAGGGAAGTGGCCTCTCACCATTACAATATAGAACTGGATGGAGTAGATTTAAAAGAAGCAAAGAGTGAGAAGTATCTGGGTAGTGTGATTGAGGCAAAAGAGGGCAGCAGAGAAGATATAGTGAGATGAGGGCAGGAGGGAGAGGTTTTCTACAGGTGTAAGAGACCTATGGAAAGGATAAATGCCCCTAAAGTATAAGGAAGTGCTGTATAGAGCATACTTCATACCCATAGTAATGTATAAAGTAGAAACTTGGACTTTGGATTAAAGAGAAACCAGGAAAATGAAGGTCCTGGGAATTGAGGAGTTTGCTAGCTGTTACCAGAAGAGATAGGATTAGAGAGTGAGAGGAGGAAGGACACAGTCAGATGGAGGTATTTTACTAAACAGACCCGGCCACAGGTTGAAAACAGTTCATGTTTACTTACGGTAATGTTAAGTTGCAAGTTTTATATTTTAACATTGTAAAAGTCGTCCCTAAATAATAGTTGATAAAAAGCAGAGTAATGTATTTTAGTTTGTTTGTATTTACTATTCTCTACCAATTTACCCATAGATTAAACCGAATATATCAAGGACACTACCAAAAGTAATATCATGTGTTCTGCCTTAAGACAGGTCCATATCTTTTGTCTGTAAACTTAGACTGCCAATGCGATTTGCCCTCTGCCTCCATCTTAAGCTAATCTTTTCCATCTTCTTAAAAGAGTCCAAACTTCTGCTCCAAATGAAGCCTATTAGTAAATTGATCATTTTTTTCTGTAAAATTTACTTTAAAATAAATACAACCAAAAATATTAGTGCACCATGCAATAAATGTGTGCCTCAAGAATTTATAATTTAATATTATTGACGCGATGTATTACTTGTCGCATTAAGATTGGTTTTAAATTGCATTATTTAGGTTCTATAAATATTTTAAAAAATGACACCCACCCGGACCTAGCTGTCCAGCTATATGTGCCAACTACTCTCCATCAGAATATCATCTGAAAAGATGTGTTAAGGTATGATCCTTACTTAATCTACCATAAACACACTGATTCATATGTTCCACCCTAGATGTGTCCACAGTTCAAATTGACTGACCAGTTGAATAGAGGGGTTTTCCATACCTCCATAGATAAATACAAGTCGGTTCCTTTTGATTCACTATTTCAAGCTTGCAATTTAATCTGACACATACTTGAACATAGTAATACAAAACATTTTAATCAGGAAAGTGTTAGAGATACTTGTTAACCAAATTGACATAAGTTGTTATCAAAGACAAATATTAATTAATTAGTACTAATTAATAGGGGAAGAAAGTGATTAGTCTTAAGGGCTTTACACAATCAAATAACGTTTCATTTTTACTTGAACCAAAATAATGCTTTGGAATATGTTTCTAAGACTTAACAAATGTATATCGAGAAAGGTCCCAAGTTCAATTCCCGCATCCAGGTGTCATTTTTCAGTTTATTTTAAAATACTTATATTTTTCAACATTCTATATTTATTTAGTAAAAATCAATTTTATTTTATTCTTGAATCATATTAATTGCCAGTCATGCTTTAATTGTAGTCCTGAATTTAAATAAAACTTGTCCAAACGTACAGATTGTGTAAAGCTCTGGACTTGAAAGTTTGTACATTAGTGTGTCAAACGATGTAAGGAATATAATATGTGAATTGTGCTATGACAAAAAAATATTAGTTTTTTTTAAAAAGATGAACACTGATGTCGCCCTGCTTTGTAACACATTTTGTTTAGTGCAAATTACACTTTAATAATTTTCTCTAACAAAGGGACCACTGGACATTTCTACCTTAGCTCATATCATAAACATGTGTACACAGAATTCTTTTTATCATTCTGATATTGTTGAATAATATTAACCAATCATTTGACAAGATAATTACTGGAAATTATTTGAATTATTGAAAGGAATTAATTGTCACACAAGTTTGAATGGAACATGGATTGGTATAGGAGTTCTGATTTTACAATAGAAATGTATAATTTATCAGTACTGCATTATTAAATTTATTTGTATAAAAAACTTGGTCAAGATTTAGTTACAAAGTACGAGCCTAGATAATAGTGCTTGAGATATAAATGTCAAATACTGCGGGCTAATTGTACAATCTATACATAAGATAAATTTGTTGACTTAATTTGGATGTTTAAAATATATTTACATTATACAATTTAGCAGTTAGTAGTAAAATTAATTTGTTTTATATACTCTTTTTAATCATACCACGGTGTGGGACATGTAGAAGGTTATGGGTTTACCCAATATTTTTTTTTAGGAAACTAGGAGTTTCAATCTAAAAACTTAAGTGTAAAACTGCCCTAATGTTTCATTACCTTTTAAAAATGCTATTGTTATTTTTAAGCTAAATTACTATCTAATTTCAATCAATAAGCAATACATTGTGGAGTTCTTAAAATGTACAATTAATAGAGACCAAGTTATTTGAGATGTAAAAAAAAAAAGTTATGAATCGTTGTAAATTAACTTTGTATGTTAGCTTTTTCTAGTGTACAGTTGATAAATTGTTATATATAAATATATATATATATTCAAAACTGAAATTACAGTGACATTCATTTAACTTTTTTGTGTTATTTTTTCCTCTACAGTGATCATGCTATTATTCATTAAAATGATTTTTCGACTCTAGAAAGGACAATGTGTGGGCTGTGTTTGTTATTATGGTGCCCGTAGATTTGTTTCTTACCGGTTGACTATATCAAGCATTGGAGTTGTGCTCGATGTGTTTACATGCACACAGACCACTAAATGTACTTGTAAATGAAATGAATAATAAATCATAGAAAATCTTTAAAAAAAATATATGTAAATGTGTTTTGTTTTATTATTCTATACCTGTATATTAATCAAGTCTCCTCCCGCACAAATAACCAAAATAGCATCCACCCTAAATCCACAAACTTCATCTAATATCTATATGCGCAGGTATTGTAATACTTCATAACGATGTAAGTGTATTAGAAATAATATATTTAGATGAACAAACATGATCATTATTATAACTGTTTCGAGATGTGGCCAAACAAGATGATTAAAATCCCTCCATCTTCCTCTATACAGCTACCATTATTTCTCCTGTTCCATCTCTTTCTTGGTCTCCCTTGTTTTCTATGTGCTTAATGTCTGACTTTCTCTTTGAAATTCTTGCCTTTTCCATCCTCATTACATGACCATACCATTCCACCCTTTCTTCCTCTACTATCTCATGTAATCCTTGTACCCCCACTCTTTCCCCGATAACTTCATTCCTTATCCCGTTTCTATTCGTTACAGCTAACATGCTTTTAACATCATTCCTACGGCTTCCACTTTCTTAGATTCTCCTACATTCAACATGAACATGGAACATTTATTTTGCTAATAATTATTCCACAGCAAATATAATATGTTTATAGTTCTACACACATTTTTTATCTATTATTTCTTCAAAGCTTTTATAAAAATATATAATTAACATTAGTTTTTGTAACTATTCAGTTTTAAATGTCTAAATTTAAAAATTTCCAGATCATGTCGACCATCGATTATTATTATTATTGAGATACTAGGCCATTCATTGTTATTCAAAGCCCACATTTAATATTTATAATATTTTATAATAATTGCAATATTTGAGGAAACCAAAATACATAAAAGTTGTAAATGCTTTTAGCACACAAATTTTATTTTAAAAACCAACTAACTACTGAAAGTCAGTCAACTTGGAAGAATACCAAGAAAGATTTCTGAATGGTGTCTGCATGTGTGCATCCATCAATATCGAGGAAACCGGATCCATGGTGTAGTCAGTTCATCTGGCTACAAACATAGGGGTTTCGGGTTTGATTCCCGGCTGGTACTGTTGGAATAATTCCAATGGTCACCAGGATTTGGTTAATTAGGCTCAAGTTAGGTTTAGACTCACCCCGGCTCCACAACCTATCATCACATCTCATTATGGGCATGATGTATATACAACCTCCTATGGTGTATTCTGATCAACATTCTGTGCTACCAGAGCGACTAATAGTCTACATATAAGGCAACCGAACTGGACGTCGAGTCCCTCATCACATGTGCCATACGATAAAGAAAAATTGAAAGAGGGCAAAGTGTGAAAACCGGCCACAACATAGAGCAGGCAGGTTTTCCAACTCCTACAGTAGCCCCATGCTTCTTTGGTGCTGACTGACAGCTGATGGCTTTGAAAAGTTACTAGACCAAATTTTGTATCCCTATGCCGAACCAAATGATCTGCAAAAACATGTGTTTAGCAGCTGTCACTTCTGACAGTCAGAATTTAGGTATATACCTAAATGTTGACTGTCAGAAAGTCAGCTGTGAGCTGTCAGTCAGCACCAAAGAAGTCATGGGGCTACTGTACTTAAGTGTACTTTGAATGAATTTAAGTTTCAAGTTCATCTTGTCTGGTTTGCCATTGGTATAATCTGCAGTAAGGCCAGGGTTCAGATCCCTGCTTTGTGTAGTAGGGATGATTTTTCTAAATATTAATATATCCTTCATAAAATGTTGGTACATTTACTCTAAAATCTAACTTCCTTATCTTTATCAAGTTACTTTTGGACTAAAACATGCTGAAAAAAAAAATCTTGCTATTCAATTAACAAAAGAGTGAGACTGTCAGAAGGAAAATAATAAAGTAAAATAGCTTATTCCTTTGTCGTATGACCCAATTACCAACCGTCAAGGACCCCCCCAAGAGACTCTTTGAGTATATAATAGTTAATATTAGAAAACCTATAAAACTAAATTTGGCACAATAAATCCAAGTCAAATGTGTTTATACATGCTTTTATTTTTACATTAACTCTACTTGTAATAATAATGAATATAATAGTAATAATTAACACAAAAAAGTTAGTTAGGCCTACATAAAAATTTATCAATTATGAAAAAGTTCCCATTTATTAATTCGGGCCTAGTATTAGTGAGGTACGGTAAATGAAACTTATTTTTTCCCATCACTTCTTGAAGATTAGGTTTAAAGCTGGATACTTTGAATAGAAAATCCGAATGCATGTCAAGTCTATTTCTATACTTGTTTTTCATGTAGCACCGTGTCAAAAAGCTTGTTCACACTGGTAAGTTGTATAAAAATACACTGTACAGGTGAGTGACTCGAGCTTTTTATGGATTAAGATTAGGCCTGCTGTTGTTTAATTATTATTATTAGTTTTGTTTTGTTAAATTTTGGTGGTTGTTGCAGACCCCCTAGTAACAACTCGGGGGTCTGTGGACCACCTTTTGAGAACCATTGGTATAACCTATTAATAAATCAAATGTTGTTTTTAGCTTGCCACATCTTGCTACCCGCACATTTACACAAATAGGATAGGGATGATAACAGTGGAGCGAATGTACAAGCATTCAGGTGGAGGAAGAATGGAAAACCATGTAGGGTAAAATTATTATTATTATTATTAGCACTGCGTCTTACTACCCGTTCGGGTTATACGCACTTACACTAATGTGTAATGGTAGGGTGATTGTGAGATAAAATGGAGAACCTACAGTTTAACGTGGAATCCGAACCACGATGGAGGCCTGGCATTCCCCACATTCACAAGATGTCAAGATGTCTTGTCAGAGGTGAAGGAAGGGTTTGGTAATCAGATAAATCTTTGCCGGGACCGAGGATTGAACCCCGGCCGCCAGCACAGAAGTCTAACACCTTACCCCTAGACCGCCAGGTCACCTGTAGGGTAAAAAAAAAAATTTGGTACACCTTGTCAGGATTCAAACTCTCTATCTCTCTCTCTCTCTTTGACCATGTCATCAGAAAACAAACAAATTTACACAAATGTATGAACAGTGCGACTTTTTTTAATAGCTTAGCTTTAATGATTAATGTTTTAAGGAGATTAAAATGTAATTTAATGTTCATGGCTTAGTACATGAAATATTTATACAAAATAAATATCATTGTTTCCAGCCAGGAAATGTGGCCATAAGGCGACTCTAATGCTTTATTTTAGTATATATGCTTTTTGCCAAAAATAATAGTCACAACTTAATTCCTTGGCCCACCAAGGAGACAAAAACCCGAGTAATTCACAGACTTAAGCAGATCCCACACTTTGGGAATGTGGACAAATGTTTGCCTACATTCATGTCTTGGAACCTATATAAATATTCACCTTATGTGGACCTTACTCACTCACTTCTTGTGAATGTCTACCTTGAATAGGGATGAACATCCGCTTCCTTTGATTCATGGCCAAAATCCATTCATAAAGCAAAACCCCTCGAATCCTAAATATACAACTGAACATTTGTCCACATTTGCAAATAGTGTAGGACTGGCTTTACCCTCGTCAACGAACACAGGCTAACATTAGGGCAATATCCATACTGACTGTATACTGACATACTGTAATTACTTATTTTAGGCTTTCCCAAATTTCCTTGCACACTGTTTTATATACTATTTTAAATAAGGCACAAGATACATTATTTTTACTCATCAATCAACTATTGCGAAGTTAGAAGTATTTATTACAAATCTTACTGTTTGAAAAACCTGGTAGAAAATAGGTTTACCAGAGATTTGTATGAGTTTACAATCCAATAAAATAATACAATTTTAAACTCAAATCAACATAACTTTTAAGTATGATTTTTGATGGTAGTCAATCAATCAAATAAAAAACTAGCCATCCTACTTAATTTGAAAATATATCACTACTCATCCTTGCATCTCGGTGGTTAAATATGTGCTTACCAGTCCATGGTTTGATCCTGATCCCATGGAGCTGGTTAAGTGTATGACCAGACGTTACACATTAACTTTGGTAGATTAAATAAATCAAATACTGTAGTACTTATTATTTATCAAACTTATATTTAAATAGTGTAGAATTCTGGGACTAGTGATGGATGTTTATAGTGTTAGGTGTTCAGTACCTACTAGGTTAAGTAAGCTGCAAGTCATGTGCTAATATAACTGTTACCAAATCTAAAAAACAAAATATGGGTGAATTTTAAGGAAATAAACACTGAGTAGACCTGGCAAGGATTCAAACCAAATCTTGGCCTTCCGAGTTAGAGTTAGGTGCACCAGAAATTGTTGTTAAATTACCTATTATTTACAGGTGAAGACAGGGTTTTTTGTTACGTTTAGGATATAAGCCCTAGTTCCCAACTTTTTATAAGCTTAACAAAATTTGTTTTAATAAATACCGGTTAACGTAAATATATTTATTAAATCATAATCAGGATTATATAATTGTACAGCTATGTTAATAAATGAGAATGATTATAGTGCCTATCACAGCAACAACTTATTGTATCTATTGAGGGGGGAAAAGATTTTGACTGGAAGTATGCAAAACCTGAAAAACTTCCAACTTTGATTTGAAAGTAAGATAAAGGATTTGACAATGACAAATATTTGTGAATAAAATGATTTTAAAGTTAAAATAGACATTAATACTATGTTCACTATGTATCGTTTTGTGGTTTTATGTAGGCCTACAACACAAATTAATGTTCACATGACAAAAATCTTAAATATTTAAATTACATTTTGTGATAACTCAATCGATCAGCTAAGCACGAAATTTGTTAATCATTTTTGCCATATAGCATTTTGTAAAGGATATTTAATAAGCTTACCTAAAGTTAAATGCAAACTATACCTTTACTGTGGGTTTTTTTCAACAGTGAACAATTTCTTGAAATGTTCAAACTTCCTTTCAGCTTTGTGAACATAGGATATTTAATAAGCTTACCTAAAGTTAAATGCAAACTATACCTTTACTGTGGTTTTTTTTCAACAGTGAACAATTTCTTGAAATGTTCAAACTTCCTTTCAGCTTTGTGAACATTACACATTATTTTATTCGACTATAATTTGAATTGAAAAAAAAGGGCTTGACATGCCCTTTGTTTTCAAACATATGCACACACAAATACCAGGTGACTGCAAAACAATAGTTTTAAAAAACATGTTGGTTAGTCATGGAATGACTAGAGTTGGATTGTGCCTTTAGTCCCCCCCCCTCCCCCCCAAATATCAACATATTAAGGTTTACATTTTATATTAAATGACTAGTTTGTAAAAAAAAATTAATTAAAATGCAATAAGACAAGAGCTTTTATTTTACATTTCTGTTAAGCACAGTAATATTTATTGAGCTTTATTTAGATAAACCTAGAAACTATTTGAGTTGTGAGTTGTGATGATTAATATTATATTATATAAAATACAAAGTGACCAAAAGGTTGCCTGGATTCATTATATCTGATAGAAGTTAAATTAGATAACAAGCTTCATATACTATAGCTTATAGGTTTAAATTAAGTCATATCTAACTTTACAATGCAGTACCATAGGTCTAATTTGTTAACATTCATTTTTAGCAATAAATCATTAATACAATCTAGAATTTCGAATTGGTGAAGCATGTGGAGTTGCATATAACACATTTAGGAGGAACTTGAAGTGAAGGCAGGCACACTTCATGGAAAGAATGTTTACAGTAAAATATTACCAAGTTGTCATCTCGAGATACATCTTTTTGTATAATCTTCCTATGGCACGATCCACAAAGTTGGTCATCATCTATGAAAACACCTTTTTGTAGAGATGTGACAAGTTTTTCATGAAGATTAAAGCAATCTGATACCAAAATCTTCTTACATCCTTCTTGAACAGAAACTTGAAGTTTATAGTCTTGCATCATTTTCACTAAATTACTCTTCAATTCAGGGATAGAAAGTCCAGGCTTTATTCTTTTAATCAACATTCGTGGATCAATGTAGGTTCCAATTTTTTGTAGCAAGAATGTGATAAAATCTGGCTTGTTGAGAGAGTATTCCACCAAATCTTCCCATAACTCTATATCATCATGCTCTTTACAAAATTCTATGGCTTGTTCAATATTTTGTAATTCTTTAGTTATCAATTCAAGGGCTTCCTTTGTGTTGCCAATACGATCTAATAAATAAATCATTTCTGGATAGAAAGATCTTTGTTTACATATATCCAAAGCTTCTTGGATAGGGTATTGATCACTGCGCCTTAAAAACGGTAGCAGCTTGTCACGTGAAAAGTCTGCATACAATTTTACCATCTGACCATGATACTTGCGAATTACCTTTGTCTCTCGTTTGTCCAAAGCATCGAGAAACAGATACAAGTAGCGATGATTGTTCTCAAGATAGGAGACGACAACATCCGCATTCACACGATCTTTTTCCAACAGTATAGTCAGAGCTTGCTCTGTATCCAGATCCATCAACTCCACAATCATGTTGTGTATTGAACTGTACAAATTATGTTTACGAATAAGTTGAAACACGCCCTTATGTTTTAGTTTAAGGTACATAGCCAAAGCTTTGTCATATTTCTTCTCGAGTGTGTACAAGATAGCCAATGTTTCAAGCAAAATAATTCTATCAGAATCATTCACCAAAAGGTGCTCCAAAACTGCATTCACCACAGCAGGAACATTATATAAAGTTGGAGGCCATTCCTTCACCATTTGCAACAAACCACGTGGGTCCATCTTTAAATACTCATACAAAACCATCTCATACACATGAGGGTCCAGAGACAGAGGCAGATACTTACTCACAGCTCGAAGCTGTTGAACACGTGCAAACTTAAACACATCATCTTTCCACAGTAACTTGTTATTTCCATATATTTTAAGGCATAATTTCCCAGCATCATCAAACTTATTTTTGGCCAAAAGATGGTCAAGATAAGCTCGCCCGACTTCAACAAGTGTGTACCTCTTAAGATCACGGCCTTCGAACTGTGTCACGGCTTCTATTGCCGCCTCATATTTACAATGGTCCATGAGCCACTGCAAACGATCGTCAGCATCATAAGGACTAGCTGCAACCACATCTTTAGGGCTTACAATAAAGAAACGATTTTCTTCAATAAGACACTCGAGATGATAGTCATAACACTTGTATTCTTGAAATCCCCTAAGAGTTAAACTGTCGGTGCTAAGCTCCACATAGTCTTCATCTTTTGCATCTATAACATAAAGCTGTGGTCTTTGTGCTTTTCCATCAGTATCAAGTTCTTTGCCATAGCCAAGAATAACTAAATTGCTATCTAATGGCCCAATACCACAAATGTAAAAATCTGTTTTGAACATGGACACTTGCTGAACAACAAACTCTGGGTCATCTCTACTGTTTATTTCCAACTGACTGCGTTTTCTAATCTTACACACTCTTACTGTGTCCACCCAACCGACCAGCAATGTGGTCTCTGTTTTCCAGCACAAGTTGCAACGAAAGTGTTCAGGCGAAACATCAATATTTCTGTTCCACTTTATTAGTCCTAAAGAGTGTTTGGCTGCTATATCATACACTCGTACACCGATATCACTGGCCCAAGCTATGAAATGTCCATTCCACTTGATAGTTTGAACACTCCCTTCTGCTTCAGAGAGAACTGTCGACTTTAAACGAGATAGAAATGTCTTTTCGTGAAGAACCAAGCGTTCATCACCAGTTATAAACCGTTTTCCATAACCAGGCTTACAATAGTAAGGGTCAATTGCTACCGATTTGACTAACCGGCCAATTACAACAGTGTTGCTTTCTTCTTCAGAGTAAAGTCCACAAATGAACACTTTTCCATCATCAGAGCAACTGGCTATAAAGTCCCCATTTAAATCAATGCTGATTTGATTGACAGCTACGGTATGGGCCCTAAGTTCCGTACTGCGGACATTGTTACCTTGATGATCTAAAATATGTATCATCCCCCAGCGACTTCCAACACATACAAGTTTAGGGTGAACAGCAATACAGCTGGCTGAATCTTTCGTTAAGATATTACGAAGATCATTAGTCATTCGAACATATTTTAATTTTGGCTCATCTTCCTCCTCTTCCATGTCACTACCACTTTCAAAGTCATGTTTAGAATGGGTTGAATTACCTACTTCACTTTGTGAATTAGATAAAT
>CABFOV010001409.1:0-24111 GCA_902141375.1 Timema poppense
TATATATATATATATATATATATATTTGTATATAGCTGTATTATATTTTAACATAAAGAGCGTCATAGAAAAAAAATTGTTTTCTTAATCATTTTAAATTTTAATTTCGAAGAACCTAAATTAGTTTTAAACGTAAATGTTTTGAATCTAATAAGTAACACTTTTAGTAAGAAAATTGAAAATTATTTTAAAATTATTCAAAATACCCTAGCAATCATAAAATGTCTAAAGTTAATTTAACAAAACTGTAATATTTCAATTAAGTATTTAATTAAACTAATGCAGTAATAACAGCGAGAAATTAAAGTAATATCCAAAATCATACAGAGATTGATTAGCTATTAATTGAATTGTCTTCAGACACATATTTGCATTAACTATAGTTTATAGCATTGCTGTAACACTAGATATTACGTGCTTCATTTATAGTTTTAAACGTATCATTATTTACCGAAAAAATGTACGCGCTATTATATAGCCTTAAATTTGATGTCCTATTAACAAAACAAAATTAATTTTCTCAACACTATATTATTATTAAGCCTCTATAGGTGTTGCTATCTTACAAATGTTTTAATTATAAATAATAATCTATTTAGACACTCACTAATTATATGTGAGCAATCAAAATGGGATGTTGATGTCTATGAATACATATATTAATGTAAGTAGCTAATGTTAGTTTAGTAAATACATTAAAAATATCAATTTATAAAATAACATTTTTATTATTTTAGTGCGACTATTATGTAAATATAAATCTGTTTTTTTAATTATATTAATTTAGTGACAATTTTAAAAAATAAGTCAAATTGAAAACTCCTTTCACATAAAGACCTCATAATACTTGAGCTTGTGAAAACTCAAGTCATAATTTACAACAATAAAAAACCGCAGAATTTTACTTAACTGTTAGCAAAAAAATATTAATGTGGACACAACATATTGCAGGACAATTCATAGTCCTTAATGAGTGGTCATTTTTTATTTCCTGGTGAAAACTTAGATTAAAATGTGAACGAACTCTAATGGTGTAAACGCACCTCTATGAATGGAATATTCCATTATTTAATTTTTTTTGTGACATTAACAAACGTCTCATCATGATGCATTTTCTTTACATTTCATAATTAATTCCCTTCATAATTAATTTTGTCTCTACACCTGAATTTTTTTTCTTTTACTCTAACCTATTTGAGGTAGCTAATTTGCGTGATATACCGAAGACAGGTGGTTAATCCACAGTTATCAACGTTTGAGCTGGGTTTTTTTTACCAGAGGCAATTTATATGAAAGTTACTTGCTTTTTCCTAGGCTTCTTATTCAAGAAACAATGCAACACATCATTAAAATATTTCTAGTAGCTTGACAATCCATAATGATAGCCTTAAGACTTTTCTTCATTAGTTTTTCAGTTCTTCATTTTCATTTGATTTAATTAACGCACACAATTCCATTCTAATAATATTTAAATCAATATGTTGTGCTTTGATTTCACATGGGTCAAGGAATTTTATCTGAATTTAAAAATGAATAATAAAATTAGGTTACCAATTATTAAATGAAGCACTCATAAATTATCCAAAGCGAGAAAAGGAATGGACTAAAATTGATCTTTAGATTTTGTTGTTGTTCTAAACACATTTTCAAAAAATTTAGGTATATATTTATTTGCTGTAAATATTAAGATATATTAATATTTTTGTTTTTATTCAATTTTTTGTTCTATACCATTCTCTAAATGAGTTTAAACATCATTTATAAATCCAGAGATAGAGAAGTGAATCTGCCAAAGAAATAAAAATAGAGACGATATTAATTTAAAATACTACCTCTCCAAACATAAGTTTGATTAATTTTATATTATAAAAAATATATTTTCATTTTTTTATATAGTGCTACCCACCTCGGTGGCCGCGTAACCTAACCTGCAACTCTTATGTTAGACCAGACTGCCAATGACTGGGAGATCAAAGTTTAAATCTCGATCTGGTGTACTGATGGGGTTTTTCCCCAAAATGGTTTTCCTCTCTCCCTTCACTTAAATGTGGGTACACTTCCTCTAAATATAATCCTCCTAATTGCTAAAACCATTAGCGTAACTAGTACACAAGCAAGACGTAGCCCCATGGCTTCTTTGGTGATGACTGACAGCTTTGAAAATTTACCAGACTAAATTATGTATCCCTACGCCGAACCATATGATCTGAAAAAAGATGTGTTTTGCAGCTGTCATTTCTGACAGTCAAATTTTAGGTATATACCTAAATTTTGACTGTCAGAAGTCAGTTGTGAACTGTCAGTCAGCACCAAAGAAGCCATGGGGCTACTTTTTTTTTTTTGTAGCGAGACTTATTTTGGATTTGTTCCGAACACCGCCGACTTCAAAGGAATCCTGATTATAGCTCACCAATATAATACATGCTCTATATGACACCAATAATGAACGTAATTTAATCATATCTCCCATACAGCACTCACACACATAAAATCCCAATAGGAAATTCCCACCATGTAATTTTGATAACAGTAGCCACTGGTTTCAAGTATCATCATCCACAAACCAATTTTCTTAATGAGTAATATCCGTAAGGTCACACTTAAAAACTTTAATTAAAGAACTTGGACTCATACCCTTAAACCGCAAGATGTAATGACGTCAATATATTACATTTCTGCTGACGTAGGGAACTGTGCAAAGAGGAAAGGAGAGAATAACAAAGGGAAATAGCGCCCAGAGGATGATTGCATTATGGCATTGAAGGATCACCAGCTATTTAATAATATGTGTTGTGCACTTTATGGAATCACAAGACGAGTAGTTTTGTTCTCGGTTTAGTAATGAATTATTTTTGGTAGTAATGAACTTATAAACAGAAGTAGAAAACCAACTTAGAATTAATAATATTTATATATATAAAAAAAAGGTACAAGGTGTTGAAATAACATTCATAACTAGCACAGAGAAATAAACCCTTGTAGTTTGTGATTTATTTCAAAACCATGCGATTAAAAAACAACAGGGTCAACTTAATTTCTTTCTATTATGTTTAATGGTCATGTACAGTACTTTCACCAATATTATTTTGATTAAATGTGTGTGTGTGTTTTTAATTATTTAACATTTTAGATGAGTTAATATAATTATTAGTGGAATCGAGAAAAAGAAACGAGGGAAAGAACAAAGAAAGATTACATATATAATTTATTTTATTATAATGGAACCTTTTATCAAATATAGTTTTTAAGTTATTGACAAAATTATAAACGGAGAGGAAAAATTGGAAATAGTATTTATAATAAACAAGGATATTAAAAATACCCTTATATTTATAATCTTTGTCGTATTTTTTTATCTGATTTCTTATTTTCTATATTACTAATTAAATTTAAAACATATAGAAAATATTGGAAAAACACAATAATTGATTAAAAAATACATAAGAATTTTTTCTTCCAATAATATATATTATATATCCAAACCTTAGCTCAGTCGGTAGCGTTTCTGCATACTCAGCTATGTGTACCAAGCCCGATTCCCGGCATAGCCGAAAAATTTATCATTGATGAAATATGGGTTTAAACTTTCACATTGATAAATTAACGGCCAGGGACCGGAGGTTGTGGCTTTCCTAGTCTTAAGTTAGATTACTACGACAGGAATTGCAAGCCGATAGTGAAAAATATATGGCTTGAATAAAAAAACTGACTCAGAACATAGGCTGGAAACAGTAATGATGTGAGTATATATATAAATACTTTTATATACAAATGGAATAGTTATGTTATGGGATCGCCTTCATTATTTATTTCTTAAATTATAAAAATAAAGGTGACCTGGCGGTCTAGGGGTAAGGTGTTAGACTTCTATGCTGGCGGCCGGGGTTCAATCCTCGGTCCCGGCAAAGATTTATCTGATTACCCAACACCTTCCTTCACCTCTGACAAGACATCTTGTGAATGTGGGGAATGCCAGGCCTCCAGCGTGGTTCGGATTCCACGTTAAACTGTAGGTCCTCCATTTCATCTCATAATCCCCATACCATTACACATTAGCGTAAGTGCGTACAACCCGAACGGGTAGTAAGACGCGGTGCTAATAATAATAATAATAATAATAATAATATAAAAATAAAATGTATTAAGGCCAATACACACATAATGCTAAGTTAAGCTAAGCTAATCTAATCTAAGCTATGCTGTTCTCTGCTAAGATTTTGTCAGTTTGGTTTCACACTCATTGCTAAGTTAAACAATGGTCCCTCCTTTCACTCCAGAATTCATTGTTGTTTATTTATGGTCTGCTCCAGTGAAGTTTAGTTATGATGGCGTTCTCTAAAATGTCTGTTTTTTAGTTCAGATGATAGTTCTGAGGGAGGTAAAGATGATGATGTTAGCAACTGTTTTGGAAGACGAATAAAATATAAGAGGTGGAGGTTTTACTTGTTCAATTAACGATTCCGTTTTAATATAAAATTTTCTCCGACTTCCAAAACAACTGCCAACAGCAGTATCTTTTCTTCCTCAGTACTATCACCTGAGCACAAACAAGACATTTTGGAGAACGCCATCATAACTAAACTTCACTGAAGCAGACCATAAATAAACAACAATGAATTCGGGGGATGGAAAAGAAGGACCATTACTTAGCTTAGCTTAGCCTAGCTTAGCAATGAGTGTGAAACCAAACTGACAACGTCTTAGAGCAGCACAGAACAGCATAGCAATGGGTGTGGAACCAAACTGACAACATCAGCTAGCACAGCATAGCATAGCAATGGGTGTGGAACCAAACTGACAACGTCTTAGAACAGCACAGAACAGCATAGCTTAGCTTAGCAATGAGTGTGAAACCGAACTGACAAAGTCAGCTAGCACAGCACAGCATAGCAATGGGTGTGGAACCAAACTGACAACGTCAGCTAGCACAGCACAGCATAGCATAGCAATGGGTGTGGAACCAAAATTGACAACGTCAGCTAGCACAGCACAGTATAGCAATGGGTGTGGAACCAAACTGACAACGTCAGCTAGCACAACATAGCATAGCAATGGGTTTGGAACCAAACTGACAACGTCAGCTAGTACAGCAAACCATAGCATAGCAATGGGTGTGGAACAAAACTGACAACGTCAGCTAGCACAGCATAGCATAGCAATGGGTGTGGAACCAAACTGACAACGTCAGCTAGCACAGCACAGCATAGCATAGCAATGGGTGATGGAACCAAACTGACAACATCAGCTAGCACAGAATAGCATAGCAATGGGTGTGGAACCAAACTGACAACGTCAGCTAGCACAGCACAGAATAGCAACGAGTGTGAAACCAAACTGACAACGTCTTAGCACAGCGCAGCAAAGCTTAGATTAGCTTAGCATTCTGTGTGTATAGGCCTTTACTCGTATTCTTACAACCCCTAATTTGTAAAGCAGTAAGCATTTGAGCAGAAAACCGGTACCTATTATTGCAAAAACCAATGTCCTTATGATTGAGTATATGTTGAGTGTGTAGTAAGCATAAAAATTCACAGCAGGTTACTTTTTATTTTAATAACTATTATTTGCTAACAACTTTAAAATATATGAGAAAGGGCGACTGTTTATAATGTGGAAATCTCGCTGACTTATACTTTAATGGCGTAAGTATTTTATTTTAAGCATCGCGAAATTCTCTTTCCTTGTCGAGAATTCTCTTGTTACTTGGTGGCATTGAAAAATGTAGTCGGCGATAAAACGGTTGTGTCGACCACGCTAAAATCCATCCGCTACTTCTCAAACCCTCATTCTTTATAACACATTAAAACAATATAGTAAGTCTCCTGTCAAGATATTACGCAAAATCAGGAAAGATTTGCCACCAGGCAACTGCAATGGTTATTAAGAGTTGAAGGCAGTCACTCTTTTTTGAAAACTATATTACTGTTACTACCGAGTTCAATGCAGCGACATTTATTAAATAGAAAAATTTTCTCTTTAAAACAGTTGAGTAATAATTATTCAAACATTTTGTTGGCACCCAATTTATTTTATAATTTGATGTATGTCATACATACATTTTTAAGATTTTTTTATTTAAGCTTTTAAATTAAGAACAAAAACCAACCAAATATTATATTTGGTCCATCAGTATAAATCAATTCAATAAATACACGTCAATTTTTACTTTCATCATTTGGTATTGTACAGTACTAGAAATGGGACGATTGAATCATCAAATCCCTTAAATCCTATGAGATTTTTGATTAAAAATCTCAAAAAAAGTGTGTAAAATACATTATTATAAGGATCTGATTTTGAAATAACAATTTTAATCAATTGGTAAAAGGGATTATAGACTTGTGTAGTTGGGAATATTACAAAATCACAAAAAAAGACATAATTAATTTACTAAAAATGTGTTCTTTTTGTTGTTTATGACGTAATTGACTTGACAGAAAAAACAATATGATTTGTTAATGGCGCCGAGCCTTAGCCAACATTAAAAAAAATTCAATTTGAAATATTTACACATTAAACAAATTGTATTTTTTTTTTTAAAAGATTTGAGCATTAAATTTGGATTCGAGATACGAAATAAAATAAAAGATTCGGATTTAAGATTTAGACTAGGTAAATACGGGATTCGACCCTTCAATATATAGGACATATTTGTGGCACACCAATAACTTAAATAATTATGATATTAAAGACCCATTTTGGTGGCCACATGGTCTAACGGGCTACTCTAGTAGTAGACTAGACTGTCGATGACGGGGAAATCGAAGTTAGAATTTTATTATTATTATTATTATTATTATTATTATTATTATTATTAGCACCGCATCTTACTACCCGTTCGGGTTATACGCTCTTACGCTAATGTATAATGGTAGGGTGATTGTGAGATGAAATGGAGGACCTACAGTTTAACGTGGAATCTGAACCACGTTGGAGGCCTGGCATTCCTCACATTCACAAGATGTCTTGTCAGAGGGGAAGGAAAGGTTTGGTAATCAGGTAAATCTGTGCCGGGACCAAGAATTGAACCTTTTAGAATCTTGATTGGGTGTACTTACTGGGGGTGTTTTTTCTAAAATAGTTTTCCACTCTCCCTCCACGCAAATTTGGGTAACCTGACAATAAATATAACCTTCCAATTCCCTAAAACCATTAACGTAATTACTAGTTAGGCGTTTAACCCAAACGGGTAATAAGACGCGTTGCCAAAACATCTATTAAAACTAAGTTGGTGCAGAAATATTTATTTTGTGATCAGTTTTTGCTTTTTTGTTTTACTTTTACCCTTAGTTTACTCATAAGGTGTGGCAGAAGGGAGCGAAGTATTTTTACAGTTTTTATAGAATTGAAATTATTTAACCAAAATAAATCAAATATTTCTCCAGTAGCAACGTAGAGTTTGGTTTTCTGTACATTTTAATATCAACAGATCTTGAATATCTTTCAAAGGTGCCCTGGAATTTTGTCAAAACTTTTTAAATAAAGAGAAAAGGTTTTGACAAAATTCCAGGACACCTTTGACAGATATTCAAGATCTGTTGATATTAACATGTGCAGAAAACTAAACTTTATGTTGCTACTGCAGAAATATTGGATTTATTTTGGCCAAAAAAATGTAATGCTATAAAAACTGTAAAATCACTCGCGCTCCCTTCTGCCACACCTTAACGATAGCAAGATTTCTTTGCATGATCTCACTGTGACACCAATTATAAGATGGTATAGTTAGTACACTTTGTAGTTAAGAACCAATAGATTAAAATCCCAAACTATACTTTACATTAAGGGTACAATATGACATCCAGTCCACATCGGTAGTCGCATATTATAACGCGTCACGCTTGTGTTATACTTAGTAACTGGCAATGGAGAGATCGGGGTTCTAATCCCTGTCGTGTGTACTAAGGGTGTTATTTTATAAATAGTTTTTCTCACTCACTTCATTCAAATGTTGCTACAGTTATTTCTCGAATCATATCTTACTTATTCATATTCCATTAGTGTGACTACCCACTTCATTGGCCGAATGGTCTATGGCGTCATTATTGTGTTAGAATGGTCTACTGAAGACGGGGAGTTTGGAATTTAAATCCCAGTCGGGTCAAATGAGGTTGGTTTTCCTTATATGGTTTCCCACTCTCCTTCCAAGCAAATGTGGATATACTAACTCTACAAATTCTTCCTTCTCTATCCTTACCCTATTAGAGTAATTTAGGGGGTCAAGGCGCTAAACATGATAACCCTAACACACTTAGATGGGATATTTTCACTATTAAAGCGTCTATGAAGTCTGTAAATCAAGCTATAAATAATAAATAACATATTCGGTGATATTAGCTATCCTAAAAATATCAACTGATTATAAAAACCAGCTGTATTTTAAGAGGAAATCTACCAGAAATCCATGCTAAAATATACTTTTTTCATGAGGGTTATCATGTTGTATAACCCGGAAATGCACAAATTAATACGTGGTTATGACATTTTTTTTTTTTGCAAAATTATCAAAATTATTCTCATAAAGTGATTCATTCTGCCACTGTTAATTCCGATAAAATGGTAATATGGCTAACTTTTTTTTTAATGTTAATAGTATTTTTTTATTTTTTCTATTCTATAAAATTATCTCAATACCACGATTCTACAATACCTTCCTTACTACTGGAGCCACAAAAAGCTTTATGGGACGGTACTAACATAATTGGCTAGTGGTGATCTGTTAGAAATTTGTCCCTGCGGCAATAAGTACTCCGTTATGCATGACTCTGCAGTTTTTAGTTTGCTATTGTAAGCTTGGTGGCTTAGTTTCCTTTAAAATATAAAACCGATCACAGAATAGTAAAAATCCATTCTTAAATATTAAAACTTTTCACTTTGTCTAATTACCTTATGAGTTTTAGGGATTAGGAAGGCTATATTTAAAGGAAAAGTATCCGCATTTACTTAGAGGGATAGTGTAAAACTATTTTGGAAAAAAACTATTCTCAGTACGCCCGACTGAGATTCAAACCTCGATCTCCTCTTCATCGTAAGCTAAGTCTAATTATTTAAGTTGTTACATAGGCCTACTACTTATTTAGCTCTGCTTATTTTAATACCAATTTGTAAAAATAGAATAGCTTTACAATTCGTAGATAAAATTTGTTTCAAACTACAATAAAGGAGCTTATATTTTATTTTCTTATATTGATTTTCAGGAGCTACAGTAGCCCCATGGCTTTTTAAGTGCTGACTGACAGCTGACGGCTTTGAAAATCTACCAGGCCAAATTATGTATCCCTATGCCAAACCATATGATCTGTAAAAACATGTGTTTAGCCACTGTCAGTTCTGACAGTAAAAATTTAGGTATATTCCTAAATGCTGACTGTCAGAAGTCAGCTGTGAGCTGTCAGTCACTAACCAAGAATCCATGGGGCTACTGTATGTATAGAGAGATTATATCATAGTATAAGCAGAAGTAGCCGGGTCGACCAATTATTTTTCTTCAAAGAGACAGAAAGTAACATTTAATCTTTTTCAAACCAGTTTATAGTTAATAAAAAAATCAAATCCAAATATTAACATTATGGCTTCGAGGTGCACATGTTCATGTATTGGGGCTACTAATGTTTAAATGTAATACTTCTGTATGCGGTAAATATCACGTAATGCTCATGACAGACACTCAAACACATAAACTATTCATTTGATTAATATAGCTTTATAGTTTTTCACTTCACCCCTATAGTTTTCATGATCCATTATGTATTTCTAATGGTTTTGTTGTAGAAGATATAATGACAAACAAACTATGAATTGGTTCAAGTTAAGCAACATACAGTTTGTGATTTGTTTTTCAAATTAGATCTAAATATTGAGTTGTAAACAAATACAATTTAATAACTGAGCTTATACGAGTTCAGGTGAATAATTAGACATAACCACACTTTTTACAGTTTATATAAAATCATAAACCTGCTAAGTATTTATTTATCTAGGGAAATATCACACTTGTTGTTGATATCTTTGTTGTTACTGTCGTAACTTAAATTTATTAAATAAATAAAATGGCATTAGTTATCAATTTAAAGCTTAAAATAATTTGTCATACAAATACTGTCCCAAATTTATATATACATGTAAATATATTAAATTTTTTAATTCAATTGAAGTTATATCGCTTATGATAATTTTAAACTTATCATAGTAATATTGGTAGGGTGTTTGATTTCAAATATTAGAAACCATTTCAAATAGTAATAATGATATTAGAGTGTAGATTAGGAAAATAATCTTACTAATTGTCTAAAACGATCAGAGAATTCGAAACAATATTTTTACAGTTTAATATTTATTTGATGACATGATATCTAATCTAGCATGATGAAAATGTATTTAAGGTGTTCGAAAACTAAGTATTGAGATAAATATTTGCTCCAAAATTGTATTAAAATAATTTAGATTGGAGGAGGTTACACAATGCTGCACTATCTTCCCTGTAATCATACCAGACACTGTTACGTTGGGGTGGACATGCAGTGCTAAGTGTTAGAATATAGAACCGTGTTCAAGGTATTAACTAGCAAGCAAATAGTGAAGAGACCATTGGGAAGACCTAGACGTACCTGGGAGGATAGCTTTAGAATGTACCTGAAATAAATATAGTGTAATGAGGTGGACTGGATAGAACTAGCGCAATATATGGACAGTGTGTAAAGAAGTGGACTGGATAAGGTGTAGCTCAAGATAAGTATAGGGCTTAGCTCAGGGTAGGAATAAGATGTAATGAGGTGATTGGTAAACTAGCTCAATTTATGGATAGTATATAATGTGGTGGACTGGATACAACTAGCCCAAGATATGTATAGAGTGTAGCTCAAGGTAGAGATAAGATTTAATGAGGAGGATTGGATAGAGCTAGCTCAATATATGGATAGTGCGTAATGAGGTGGACTGGATAGAACTAGATCAAGATAGGGCTAAGGTATTCTGAGCTGGATTGGATAGGACTAGACCAAGATAGTGCTAAGGTGTACTGGATTGAACTATCTCAAGATAGGGCTAGGGTGTGCTGGATAGAACTATCTCAAGATGGGGCTAGGGTGTGCTGGATAGAACTATCTCAAGAAATGGATAAGAAACGTACTTTTGGTTCCCATCAAATCAATTGAAATCTTTGTGAGAGTGAGTTCGTATATAAAATCTTACATATGATATCTACTTAATGTTGTTAAGATTAAAACTAAAAAAAAATTAGTATTTTGTCTCGAATGAGAATCTGTAAAATTAATCAAATCCTCCCACAGTGTATCATCTGTGTTGACAGCCTTTGGTTAATTAACATCCGTCAGAAATGTGAAGACGCGCTACTTTAACCTGACTGGCAGTTTGAGTAGTGTGTGAAAGCTAAGGACCATATATTCTTTATCTTTATTTAGCTTCACCTGTGCACACCTAAACAATCATGACATTGCGTGTTGTTGTCATAGCATAAGGCCCCAGGTGACGGTGACCTTTATTATTTACATTGTTTTGTGAAAAGACCCCCATCACCTATATATATGCAAGTTTCTTTTTCTCTGCATTACCAAGCAACATTTTTAACGTCTTAATACTTAGTGTCCTGAAAATAATTAGTATTAATCATTATATTGTTTACCATCAGAAGTAAGCCTACCTGGCATTGCCCGAGGTAACCACGAAACTCTTTCCTTTACTACAAACATACAGAAAACAATCTCTTCATTTTATTTCTGCCGACCCAGTTTATAATAGATTTTTAAAAATTCAATCAAAAATTTAAAATTTCTGCTTTGAGGTGTACATGTTTGTGCACAGGTCCTACTGATTTTAACAAAATGTAGGCCTCCTGCGGTAGATATCACGTAATGCTCATGACAGACAGACTAATAAACTCTTCATTTTATTAATTTAGATGCATTCATTTAGGAGATATCGTTTTAAAAGATTTACATTAACTGCATGGGATGCATTGTTGAAAGAATTGAAGTTCTAAGTTGATATAATGACATGTATTAAAAATTATAAGCCGCAAATGACAAATTCTCCTAGAAATTTGAAAAAAAAAGTAATCTATAGTATATAGCCCAAACATATACATATTTTAAAATCTTTTTATTATTATTATTATTATTATTAGCACCGCGTCTTACTACCCGTTCGGGTTATACGCACTTACGCTAATGTGTAATGGTAGGGTGATTGTGAGATGAAATGAAGGACCTACAATTTAACGTGGAATCCGAACCACGGTGGAGGCCTGGCATTCCTCACATTCACAAGATGTCTTGTCAGAGGTGAAGGAAGGGTTTGGTAATCAGATAAATCTTTGCCGGGACCGAGGATTGAACCCCGGACGCCAGAATAGAAGTCTGACATCTTACCCCTAGACCACCAGGTCACCAAAATCTTTTTAAAGTTGTGGTATTAATATTTTAACAAATATAATAAATATATTCAATGTAAACTTTACTTCATTAAAAATAATCGGGGTTTTCTGATAGTTTTAAATATCCAAAATAAACGTTGATCCGACGTGGAATATTATTTATTACTTATCTTACTAAGCGTTCGTTTTTAAATTGAATGTGAGGAATGCCAGGCCTCCACCGTGGTTCGGATTCCACGTTAAACTGTAGTTCATTCATTTCATCTCACAATCACCCTACCATTACACATTAGCGTAAGTGCGTATAACCCGAACGGGTAGTAAAGACGCGGTGCTAATAATAATAATAATAGTTTTTAAATTAAAACATGCGATTTATTAAATATACTTAAAATAGTGTAGTCATTTAGACGGTAGCTATAATTATTCTTCCCCTAAGATTCACCTTTCATATTTACTTAAATATATAGCGTTACTTTCTTAGTATGGGTAAAATAGGCTGTTCTTGCACAGTCTTTTTAGGGGCACGTGTGTTGCCAACCATTATGAATTTTGGAGGTAATTTTGCATTTTGACGTAAATTTTGAGTTTCATGCTCATTTTAAATTTCAAAATTTTGAAAAGCATTTTTAATTTTGGCAGCCATTTTGAATTTTTAACATGTTTCGACAATACTTGTCAGGTATCGACAGGGTTGATTTATTGATTGAATTAAATGTGATTGATTGATTTACATGTTTGGACATGTATGAACATATTGGAAAATCGAAATGACCACTAAAATTTAATAAGGCTTCCATAGTTAGAAATGGTTGCTTAAATTCAAAAAGGCCACTCACCACGCGCGCCTGAAAAACTGCGCCCAAACAACCTTTTTTTTTATCTTACTTTTCTTTCGTCTTGATTCGCTTGGAACGTTCATTGTATTTATACTTTTGGCAGCATAAAACCACAATCGAGTCACAGGTGGTTGTGATATTAACGATAGCTCTTATTAGCCTGTAATATTCACACATCTATCACAAACTCTGCCTTAAGATATAAGTCAAGAATTACCCTGAGAACGGGACAATTCCAGGATGGCTCAAGCAGAGAGCCTTGACGCGCTATGCTAAAGGTCTCAGTTTCGATTCCCGTGTCTAGGTGTCATTTTTCAATCTATTCGAATTTAGTGCTAGGCCTACATACACCTTTTAAATTATTTTGAGCATTTAATTTTTTTGTATTTGAGTTACTTGACTGAATTAAGTCAACAGATCACAATCTTATGACAACACTTCTGGTTAACTTTATTGATTTCAGGACATTATAAAGGTTCACAAATGTACTGAAATGTTAGGGATTTGTTAGGTAGAGTACAATAAATATGACATGGTGCTTTTTACTAATTAAAACACTGTGGTAGGTTTTCAAAACTGTCCATATTAGAATGTTTATTCTTATCTTAATAAATCATTGTTTTTTCGACAGATAATTAATAAAAAAAGGTAGGCGTGGTCTTAATAGGACTTCCTTTCACTCCTTAGCTCCCACAATCTGTACCTTGAGTAAAACTGTCAACAGCTTGTAGCTCAGTCGTTCGGAAACTACAGCTTGTAGCTCAGTCATTCGCAAACTACAGCTTGTAATTCAGTCACTAGTGAACAACAGCTTGTAGCTCAGTCACTCGCAAACTACAGCTTGTAGCTCAGTCGTTCGCAAACTACAGCTTGTAACTCAGTCACTAGTGAACAACAGCTTGTAGCTCAGTCATTCACTCATTCGCAAACTACAGCTTGTAGCTCAGTCATTCGCAAACTACAACTTGTAGCTCAGTCACTAGTGAACTACAGCTTGTAGCTCGGTCATTCACTCATTCGCAAACTACAGCTTGTAGCTCAGTCATTCGCAAACTACAGCTTGTAGCTCAGTCATTCGCAAACTACAGCTTGTAGCTCAGTCACTAGTGAACCACAGCTTGTAGCTCAGTCGTTAGTAAACTACAGCTTGTAGCTCAGTCACTAGTGAACTACAGCTTGTAGCTCAGTCACTAGTGAACCACAGATTGTAGCTCATTCACTCATTCGCAAACTACAGCTTGTATCTCAGTCATTCGCAAACTACAGTTTGTAGCTCAGTCACTAGTGAACTACAGCTTGTAGCTCAGTCACTAGTGAACACACAGCTTGTAGCTCAGTCATTCACTCATTCGCAAACTACAGCTTGTAGCTCAGTCGTTAGTAAACTACAGCTTGTAGCTCAGTCACTAGTGAACTACAGCTTGTAGCTTAGTCGTCATTCAACTATAGCGTGCAGTTCAATTGTTCACCAGTTAAAGAAATGCGATTAATATTATATAATTATAAATATTGGTATAATGGTGCTTATTGATGTTTTCTTATGGGTAGTAGGTATTTTTTTCTCCTAAACAAAGGAACTATTCGTTTGTGAATTACACATCTCGAACTCTACTGATGTTATAGCAGTGGTTTCCAGCTTGGGTCGCAAAGCTAATTGAGGTCATAGCCTCATATTTATTTTTTTAAAGTAATTATAATGACCATAGAGAGATACAGAGTTCAAATAGAAATGTAAGCGGTTAATACGATAAAAACTGTTACGTTACTGTTTAGGTTTCTTTTGCTTACTTAACGCTGACACTTGCTTGCTGACTTAGTTAACTGTAGCATTCTCGTGTTTGTACGAGGGGAGCTTCTAATATCTTTAACCTTCGCCTGTATTCTCATTGGAAATCAAATTTGTTATCATTAATTAATTAATTATATAATGCACCTTTTACATGTGAAGTTGGCAAGGAATATGATCTCTTTGGAGAAAAACAATGCTTTGGTTGTAACATCTTTGTGAAAAAACAAGTTTATTTTCCTTTTAACAATGTCTTAGAGTGTGGATGATAAATATTTGTGTTCTTGCATGGAAGATTGTAAAGATTTTAAAGAAATAATTGTAAGGTACTTGGCCCTGTCGAGTGCAAGTCTAAAACTTATTTTGTTGAATAGTGGGCGGGAGGGTGAAAGGCGTGGCGTGGCTTCACAAACAAACAAAATATCCTTCCACGCCAATAAGAACAGATGGATTACGGAAACTGTAGATGGCGCTAGCCACCGGACAGGTCTTGCGTAAAAATCTTAAATATATTTTTTTTTATTATAAAGCCGGCTGTTTTCTATTGAAAAAGGTTAATTTAATTGATATTTGATCACTGTTAAAATTAAAGAGGAGGTGGGTATATAAAATGTATAACTTAATCAACATGCTTCTATTCTTGAATACACCATTTCCAAAAAAAATATCGCAAAACAATAAAAATTCTTGAAGATAACCGTTTGTTACCATGTCTTTGCATTTCCACGCCATATTTAAAGGGCCAATAGCCTTAGTAAAGTAAATTACATTAAATAGCAAGACTAATTACCAGTGCAGCGTCGAATGTGTTTTCCATCAAGAGCTGTGCAAAGCTTTAAGTTTTATGAAGCAATTAAAAATGACAAATTGTGCACCTTTTTTTTGGACATATCAATGGAGGGGATTATACAAAACTCTTTATCTAAGAACTTCCACGCTATCAGCGATTATAAAATTAATTGTTATCATTTATATTTTGTTATTTATTAAAGAAATACTATTTAAAATTACTAAACCACATTATTTTTTTTAGCTAAATTTTATAATTCTATTGATTTGATAGCCTTTGATCTATGAATGAGACATAAATTTAAATATTTTTTAAATCTTATTATTAATATCTAGAAACTATGGTATTTTCTTATTTACTGTGATACTTTTACTACAGCTTGGGTCGCAGCTTGGTTTTTACTTTCCAAAATACCTGCTGGGCTCGTTGAGTCTCTTGATTGTCTTAATTGCGACATCTTAGTCGCAATCGTACTAGCATTGTGTAAACAATTGCTAACAATTAAATTAATCACGTGGGCTTAACGTCAGGAACACTTGTTTTGTTTGTCAGTAATGAGGTAAGGATTCAAATGTCGATCAGGGGTACTTAAAAGGATTCTTCCTAAACGTTTTCTCCCTAAAATATCCTTAACCCACAAGTGTAATTAAATGTGTTTAGTTCGACACCTTAGCTCATCCGGTAGAGTGTCTCTCTACCGATCTGAAGTTCTCAAGTTCGATTCCCGGCATGACCAAAAATTTATCATTAGTGAAATGGTAGGTGACCTGGTGATCTAGGGGTAAGGTGTCAGACTTCTATACTGGCGGCCGGGGTTCAATCCTCGGTCCCGGCAAAGATTTATCTGATTACCCAACTCTTCCTACACCTCTGACAAGACATCTTGTGAATGTGAGGAATGCCAGGCCTCCACCGTGGTTCGGATCCCACGTTAAACTGTAGGTCCTCCATTTCATCTCACAATCACCCTACCATGACACATTAGCGTAAGTGCGTATAACCCGAACGGGTAGTAAGACGCGGTGATAATAATAATAATAATAATTAGTGAAATGTGGGTGGCCGGGGACTTGATGTGTCTGTTTTAGATTTAAGTTAGTTTATAAGTCGTGTGCTGATATAATAAGTCAGTTCAGAAAGAGCGATTTAAATACATCACTCAAAATGAAGGGGGGGGGGGTGGAGGGGGGAAATGTGGATACCACCAAACTAGTAAAAATATTCAATGAAAATAATAATTTGAAAATTGGGAATTGAATTCTCTTAGGATTTCAAGAGGATGTGATGTTCTCAAGAGAAAAATTGAGGTAAAATTCTTCAAAATGTTGGAAAACTCTTATGTATAGCAAGCAAACGTAAGAGTCATTAAGGCAGTAGCTTACTGGTTATCAGGGTGTGTGGAGGGGGTTTCGGGGGAGGGAGTGGAGTGGAGTGGAGGTTGATCCCAACGAAGCTCTGTTTTAGAAAGAGTTTTCTCGTAAAGTATTCCTTCTCCAAAATCCTTTGTATACCCGCAAGGGGATGGGGCACTTCATGGACGACACATTCATGGATTTAAAAGAAATAATAAAACAATTTATGCAATTATATTAAGCAGCATTCTTTTTTTAATAACATTAAATTAAATATTACTGGCCAAAACAGTCTGTTTTTACTAAATTTTAATTTACTTTTCTTAATTAATATAAAAAAAATATCCTATAAATATCAAGAACATAATGACTCTCAAGCAATACAATTCATAAAATTAAATACTGACCTGAAATAAGATAGAAACGTTAAAAAAAAGTATCTTATAGAATAAATAATTATATATACAGTCCGAGTTTCATAGAAAGAGCCTTTAGTAATTATATATATTTTTTTTCATCCAAAATTGAATAAAGTTTTAATATTTTACCAGTGATACTTTATTGGCATTGATAATATATCAAAAGGAACAGGTGTATAAATCACATATCTTGACGTGTGAATACGTGAAAGTAGATTTAGTAGCTTTCATTTATTTTTAATTAAGACTAATTTTGTGAAAATTGGACTGTAGAAATATAGTGCAATAATTGGCTTGGTTCCACTTCCTTAATTTTAATTTCGATGCTTAATAAATAGGGCTCATTATTTGAAAATTGATATTTTGCTCGAAATTATTCATACAATTACACTGTTTATAATGGCTAGATTTAAAAGATTATTTTTAAAATATATATCGAAAAAGGTTAAAGAAAATAATATGACGCGTACAAGGGAAAAGGGTGTTAAGTCCAATTTTAGTTCAAATTGAGTTAGTGCTGCCATCTGTTAGACAATCATGAGACCTTTCAAATGTACTTTAGATTATTGTTAAAAGAGGTATCTGTTATATTTAAATTAATTAAAGAAGAATATTTGCTAGGGTACATGTGAGGTTTGAGATGTAAAAGTTGTCCTGTCTAAAATTAGACTATCTCTCTTTTCCCCTGTAATCTTGGTATGGCTCATATAATTAAAATAATCAACTACTTGAAAATAGTTTTTTTTTTTACTTTTCCTCCTTTTAAGTTGCTTTAGGAGCTGCCCCATTAGATTTACGAATAAAGACATCAGTCTCATCTTATATTGCTTTTAAGTGTAAGAAAGGCACAGGTTTCAATCTCAGCTGAATCTACTAAAAATGTAATTTATTAAATGGTTTCCCTATTTCTCTTCATGAAAATGTGGGTACATTTCATCTTATATTAAACTTTCATCGTCGCTAACCCAACAGTGTAAAAACGTGAAAGGCCCAGTCGGGTAGTAGAACATGCACGTAGAAAACATAGACTCCGTTTAAATGTGTTTTTTTATCCTTGATTTTGGAAAAATAGGATCAAGTTTACCGATACTTTTTTAGACATTCATAAAGGCCTACTATACTTACTTGCCAAAGTTATGATATTATTGCTTTGAACTAATTCAAAAATAATGAACTGTCACACTAGAATATTTGGTCAACGGTAAAGTCAAAACTAAATTTAACAAAAAATCACTTAATGCTATATTTCATTTAATATAATGATGTAATATAGATTTTTTTTAATATCACATAAATTTGTGTTTGGGAAACTAAACACCCACATAGATAATACTATTTTTCGTAAATTAAAAAACAACTTGTTACACAGTTTGAGTAAATAAATTAGTGTAATTAAGTATATAATTACTTAAAACTACTTCACTTGGCATAAAAAAAAATTTCAATCATATCAGCCGAGTAATATGTACACGATTAACTAAAACTACAATAATTTCATTGACACGTTTTTATTATTGAGACTTACAAAAAAAATCATTTAAAATTGATATATTTCACACAATTTAGATTATTTTTCAATTATTAATATTGGTTGGAAAAATAGATAGGGAAAATTATTTTTATGTCAAATACAGTACATATTTTGTATTATAGTTTTTTTAAAGTCATGACTCCAATTTTACAATAAAATGTGTGAAAATAACTTAAGACTATTTTGTTTGCATCGTAGAAATAAAAAAAAACATGTTATTTCCTTTTTTGCACAGCGTTTTACTACCTACTAGACGTTTCAATATATTTTCACTAATGGGTTAGGGATGTTGAAGGAATAATTTAAAGTCATTGTACCCGCATTTGCATGGAGGAATCGTGAAAGACTATTTAATAAACAACTCTTTTAGTATGTAGGATTTGAGCCACTATCTTGCAGACAGAGAGCCTTATTTGAGTGTGACGAATTAGATCACGAGACCATACGTGAGTAAAACATATATTGGTGATTAAATGGTTTGAGACAGTTACAAATATTTCGATTTTTCTATAGACAAATAGTTGTGAATCTATAAGAGTTTTCATCTTTTACTTTGAAATTTTTTTAAAGACAAATAAAAGCAGTGATAAAAAATTCAATATTAATATATCTGGTGACAAACCCTGGACTTTCATTAATTAGTTGTTTGATTAGATTCATTTATTAAGACTGAAAGATCAAAGCTCTAGTTTGACAAATAAAAGATGAAACAATTTTAATGGTAAATATTATATTAATTTATTTGTGAGTAGCAATAGGCATTCCTTTTAATAGGTCAAATTTTGGTAAATAAATAGACTTTTATAATTACCTTACCGTCAACCAGCTGGTAACACTACCCAATAGCCAGTGGCAAATATTTATTTTTTTATATTGGCTAACCGAGTAATCTAACCTTTCATTTTCCCAAATTCCTGACATTTAAATCAAAAACATATTTATTTTGATTTAAAAGTTTTAATTGTGTTCGTCTTCATTCCCCGCCTTCCTTATCATTCTATAATTTATAAACCCAAATTTAAATGTTGCCTAACGTTGGATGTTACGATATTTTTAATCGTTTAAGAAATTTAATTATGTGAAAAATAGTACATATCTTCAAATTACTATAAGTGTGAGTTAATTTGAACAATACTCGACTCAAATCCCCATAAATAGGTGTTCATAAGAATATATAAAAATAATTATTTGTTGATTATACATTTATCAAGTCATTTGGAAGATTTTTAGAGTGTTTGTCTAGTGGGGTTTGACTTTTCAGGTATCTGGCATGATAAGTGAGATATGCGTTCTCTCTGGGTAAAAAGTCTGATTATTGTTGGACAAAATCAATACAATGAAGATCGTAAACTCGATGTTTCTTTGACTTCGTTTTGAATTTCATTATGTGTACTGATAAAAAAAAGTATTATCATGATTCGTCTCAACAGTAATTAACTATTTATAAAATAAAAACATTATTTGAATTAAAAATACGTAACAGTTTTTATAAACTCAAATATTTATCACAACTCTTATTTAGAGGAAGGGAAAAAAAATGGATGGATTTCCATATCAGTTTATCCTGATTGAGGCACTTCAGCGGTTCTTTTTCTCGTCAAGTCTAGCGGAGACGTTATGTTCCTCACGCCATCTTTATAAGTCCTTGTATCATCTTCCACTTTAACTCGTTTGAGCTTTGACTCACTTCCAACGAGCGCCTCAGCATCTGTTGGCAACGAGCCATGCGGCACTAAGGTTTGCGATTTCACCGAAAGGTCGATAGGTTGGTCTTGTTCTACAGCCACGCCTCCCAACGCAGGACTACGCAACAGAAGGTCACCTCCGGTCCGAAGAATCGGAAGAGGACTACTGCTGTGGTTGTCTAAGAACACTTGGTGTCTATTGACGGGCGTGAGCCCGGGTCGAGTCGCCGAAGCTCCTGTCGGGATAAGAGATTGTACTACGGGGTGTATGAAGGTGGTGACAGGAGGGGAGGATGTATGATGTGGAATGTAAAAGTGTGGTGGGGATGAGAAAGAGTTACTTGCGCTCGAAGAACTAACTGGAGAGTTAGGTATTGGGGTCAACGTCACCATGGCTGATAGTTTCTTCTGGCTATGTAAGTAATCAGTTTCGCTGAATGGTGAGGGTGATTGATGGGATGATGGAGGCCTCAGGAAACTAAGAGCGCTCGGGGATCTTGAAATGTCACCTTCTGTCTCTCCCATCGAGGACAATGACTCTTCTGAAGAGCAGTTGCTCTTCATTTCACTGTCTATCCTCCTTTTTTTGTTGTATTTTTTGTAAATACTGTTTACTAAAGGTGGAGAGGGCAGTTGTTTCTCTGGTGGCAAAAAATGGTTGTTGAAAAAGGCACTGGGATACAAACCGTTTCCAAAATAAGGGGCGTTTGTATGGGCGTCGTTGGGCTGGTTGTTGTTATTGGACTGTTCCTGAAGCAGGCAGTGTATCTTGAACCAGTTGGAGCGGCGGCCGTACCTAGATCCGCTCTTGGACATCCCCACCAGGAGGCACTTCCGGAGTCGACAGGCCTTGCACGATGTGCGGTTCTTCTTGTCGATGACGCACTCGCCGTTATTCTTGCACTCGGAAATAGAGCTCATGTTGCTGTAGGTACGCCCAAAGAAGGACTAAAACAAAAGAAAGAAAAAATCACGTTACTTTCAAGAACAAGAGTATAAAAAATGCTTTTATTTTACCTCATCATTTTTACAATGAAACAGTTTATTTGAGAAAACGTCCAATTGTCAGAAGAATTTTGCTAAACATGTTTCAAGCCACGTATTAGTGACTTTACTACCCAATTATCTACCAGAAATTTACACCAGTTGAAGTTTAGCTATTGATAG
The DNA here is from genome assembly GCA_902141375.1 of Timema poppense. Lineage (NCBI taxonomy): Eukaryota > Metazoa > Arthropoda > Insecta > Phasmatodea > Timematidae > Timema > Timema poppense. The sequence continues at coordinate 21,961 of CABFOV010001409.1, forward strand.
ATGATCTAAAAGATTTGATTATAAGTAGTTGGAGAGATAATAGATATTAAAACTGTCACTATTAAATGACAATTATGACTTTTCTCATGATTGGACAAGTTTCATATTAAAGGTTAGTATTCAAGGTATAATATATATTGAAATAGAGGGATATGTTAGCACATGACTTACAACTAGCCTAGTTAAAGACATAACATACAATATCACTGGCATTGTGTGGCCAGTGATAACTTTTTCTTATTTTTTCAGTGTATAATTGAGTATGTGTTCATATACACTAACAATTGTGTCCTCATATGCTAATATATTTAAATTCATAGCCTATACAATATACAAATAAACTAGCATGCTTACTATAATTTTTATTAATAGGTTAATCCACGGGGTATATATGAGGAAGGTAGTGTGTGCAGTCACATTAATAGATCACACGTGAAGATGCAATCCACACACATCCAACCCGGTTTCGAACTTTGGCTTCTCCGTCAAAGATGACGTTGTGCGATGTAAGTCAAACATTTTTACTGGGCATAAAGTTTTTTAGTTTTTTGAGACTCGCGTATAATGAAATCAGAACAATAACACAATAATAAATTACACACTTAATAATAAAGAAGGTATAAACGAAATTTCCAGTGGATCTGTTTCTACTAAGTTGACATCTTGGCTATTCCATTCCCTGAAAAACTTTCATAAACTCTTAATTAGTTATGAAAGTATATCTTCTTTAGATAAGAGTACTACAATATGGTCCTAGAAAACCGCATTTATTATTTAAAATAAATAAATGTGAGCCTTTCAAGCAAATAAATTATTTATTCATATAAATGCAGAATCGGGATTAATTTTTATTTTGCAACACTAGTTTATTCCTAGTAGAAACAGGATGATGTATTTTTTTGTACCACCGTATATTCTGATGTCTCCTTGGTGACACAGTGATTTTATTCGTAAGAAAAATACAAAAGGTAGTTCCCAAAAATCCTTAGAGACAGCGTCTTGTCCAAAACCATAGTAAGGCGCTAGAACTACGTCTTTATGAGTCAATGTTCATTGAGTGCAGTTAGTTATTGTTACTATCCAATTTTATTAACACGATTTCGTTATGTGACATATTTTTAAATGTTGCGTTAAATAATTTAGATTTTAGACTATTTTTACATTTTATAATTAGTATCTAAACCTTTTTCACCCTTGTTTTTATTTATGCAATATGTATTTTTATTGACGTAAGAAATTGAACCTTTAATACATTATTGAATATTTTTAAATTTATTAATTGATTTTATTGTAATTCATTTATATTAAACACTTGTTAGAATTTGTTTGCCTAATTTTCATACTAAATTACAGTTTATTTTTACACTAACCCAATTTTGCTACCAATATATGAAGGTATATTGTGTGGATTAAAAGGAAGAGGTAGTTCATGTAAGACGTAGCTAAATGTGGTAGACGAATGTGTGAAAGAGAGAAACATTAAGAGTTTTAAGAATAAAAGAGCATGCATGACTGGGTGTGTGGATTTTGTTGAAGTGAAGGTAGTAGTCAAAGAAAGGGAAGTTTGGAGAAAGTTAGGATGGATTAAGAAAGGAGTTGTTTTTTGGAGCTATAGGCACAGTTTCTTGCCCACCCCGTGAGGGAACGGCGTGATTATGTATGTATGTATGTGTGTACGTATATATATATATATATATGCATGTATATATGTACGTATGCATGTATGTATGTACGTATGTATGTATGTATGTATGTGTGTAGGTATGCATTTATGTATGTATGTATGTATGTATATATGCATGTATGCATTTATGTATGTATGTATGTATGTATGTATGTATGTATGTATGTGTGTATGTATGCATTTATGTATGTATGTATGTATGCATTTATGTATGTGTGTATGTTTGTATGTATGTATGTGTTTACGTATATATGCATGTATGTATGTATATATGTACGTATGCATATATGTACGTATGCATATATGTACGTATGTATGTATGTATGCATGTATGTATATATGTATGTGTGTATGTATGTATGTATGTATGTATGTATGTATGTATGTATGTATGTATGTATGTATGTATGTATGTATGTATGTATGTATGTATGTATGTATGTATGTATGTATGTATGTATGTATGT
>CABFOV010001409.1:42658-55672 GCA_902141375.1 Timema poppense
GGGGGGGGGTGACCACAACTGATTTTTATATCCCAATCGGTTGACACACGGGCTAGGGTATAAGCTTCAACTTATATGTTTTGCCGTTGATGGGATTCTAGGGTTCAACTCCCGTTCAGGTTTAGTGAAGGTGTTTGATCTTAAATGATATTACCTCTTGCCACTATGATAATGCTAGTACATTTTCTCTAAATCATGTTTTACTCGTCCCTACCTAATTAGTGTAAGTATATAAATATACTTGACGATTACCAAGCCAAGGTGCACAAAACAATAATGAATTATATATATATTTGATTTTCTCCACATTAAATTAATCCACCTTTTGCAATACTGGAAACGTTGGTTTATTCATTGAATCACTTTCAAGAAATTCTTCTACTTTTCTGTCTTAAATTCTTAAAAATGTATAAAACTAATTGAAAAATATAAACTCATTAGTCAGGCAAGTTTGTTTGGCGGGAGGGGGGGATTGCAAATTAAATGATTTAACTCTTGTTCTTAACAGGCTCTATATTTTATAAACGCATTAAAAACTACATCCATTAATGAAGTTGTTTTAATAGTTTATTACTTCAAGTTTTTAACCTGATTATGGTAACTAGAATAGTGTACCCAGTCAACAGATATTCTCATTAGTTTCCTAATGGTTCATGTTCCTGAAAGGTGTTAGTGTGTAGACGCAGTAAAAGCAGATTAAAGCCTGCGGTAATTATTTAGGGCAGCCTACAAGGCGTCGACATTGGTTCTATCCTTAAGACACTTGTATCTTTCCTCAACTTCTTAATTGGAATACGAAGATAAAATAACTTTACCTTGTGGATAGACAATAGTAATAGGCACCCATAATGAACGCTCAAGTAAGATTTCCCCACAAAGTGGTATAGGTTATATTATTTTAAGTGGCTGAGTGATTTGATTTAACTACGATGGGGTCGAAAAGGACGCAAGAAAAGGCCTTTTTTTTTTGCAGTTTTTATAGCAAAACATTTCTAGCGCAAATAAATAAAATATTGCTCCAGTATAAACATAAGATTTTAATTTTTTTCACATGGTGACATCAAAAGTTATTTAATATCTGTCAAGGATGTCCTGTAGTTTAATGACAACTTTTTCTCTTCGTTTAAAAGGTTTTTCATCCAAGTCTACTGTGCTCATGACAGATCTTCAACAACTGTTGATATCACCATGAAAAGAAAATTAAACTATGTTTCTTCCGGATAAATATTTAATTTATTATGGCCAAGACAAGTTTTACTAGAAATTTTTTAAAGACACTGGCTTTTTATCTCGTCTTCTACCATCCCACCTTAAGTACAGGATCACTTTGATTGCTCCCCTGAAGTGACTTTATTATTTATATATTGGTTTGACCTCTTTAATTTCCGACAACAGGGCTGTATATTTAACAAGGCTAAGTTAATGTTTAATTAGTCTTGAGAAGAAACTGTAACACCATTCTTTAAATATTTAATCTTATACGGCAAACCTTTAACTCTTTGTTTGAAGTTAATTACACCTAACTTCAAAGATTGATTAATTTTTAGGTCACCCGCATGGATGGTCACATGGCTTAATACGTCACTCTCGTGTTAAACTGGATTATCGGAGAAAGGTAGATCGGGGCTCGATTCCCGTTAGCTTAAATTTTTAATTGATGAATTCCCACTCTGTATTCACGAAGATGCTGGTACATTCCCTCTACAGATAAGGTTTACTCTGCCTTACTACATCAGCGTAGTTCAGATATTCGTATAGCTCGAACATATACTAAAATGGAGGTAGGAGAGGGGGCAGGATGTACAATTTCCGTACAAGTCATGTGATAGTATTATATGTATTTACAAATGGTCCGGGGAAATTAAAAAACAACAACATTAAATTAAATATCAACATAAAATTCTGCTAATATTATTGTTGCTCTAAGTCCTTTCTAAATTATACGACCTCTAAAACAAGGACTTTGGAATATATATGTGTTGAAGCTATTTCCCATTAAAGCATCCATTTACTATGTTTGCCAGCCCTATGTGACCTAGCAGGTACATTTTGGTCATCTGTCCAAGTGGCAACTGGCCCAGTGTGTGTGAGAGAGATGTACCAGGTATGCCGTCATTGTTTGTCATGACGTCACACCTCCATTGTCCCGACAGCGAGTGTGGAAACGTCCAACATGATATTGGCAAACTCGTCTTCTTTCTGACCTCTCGCTTCGACTGAGCTTCTTCGTCCTGTACCGGCCACTCTGAGTGAAAGTGACACATAAATGCGAGACACGGCTAATTAAATAAGACGGACCTCATCAGATAAAAAAAAAGCTTTCACGATGCTCTAAAGTAAAGTTTAGAGATACGTATAACTTGTAAACGAAAAATAGAAGAAAGAGAAAGAGACCCACATCGGCGGACACGCTGAATAAATGTCAGGTTCATCTAGTTTGCTCGTGATGGAGATGTAAGAAATATAATGGGTGCGCTGAGGGTAGTTTTTCATAAATGTTTTCCAGCTCTCTTTTAACGCAAATTCCGATACAGTTATCATAAATTCTACCCCCTCCCCTCATTAACATAGTAGGAAAGGCTTGCAGCCTGGATAGGTAAAATAATCCATGGAAAAATAATAATATGGAAGACATCAGATTAGTTTGTATTAATCTCCTTCCAGCACTTAGAGCTTCATACTTCGCCGCGTAAATTGAATGGGGTGTTTGTATGATAGTTGGAAGATTAAGTGAAATACATTCAATTTATTTTAGACTCAAATATTACTATCGATCAATAAAATTTCTCATTTTTTCAGCAACGGTCAAAGCTAAAAGTTAAACGAAACCAATGCAATTCTATAAATTACTTGTGCAAGCTTGGACCTTCCTCAGAAACGCGCTGAAGATTCCGCTCCTTGCCATTTAACAAGGAGTAGGACCAACACTCCGTCTTTTTCTGAAAGGTGGCGGTATTGTTACCTGGAACGATTACACTACAGACGTATCTTAGAAGCTACAACATAATGTAACCAAGAAACATGAGCTTGAAAGGTAATGGTCCAAACTCGATTGATTATATAATATCTAATAATAGCCGCTCGCTTGGGTTTGATGCAAATTGATGAATTTTTAATAGGGTATTTTCACGTTATATTTGTAACTGTATTACTTACTAGACCCTTACACCTTCTCCCCCNCACTGAAGAGCTATGTCAGCTCTTATCATTCACATCAAAATATATAATACTAGACCCTTCACCCTTCTCCCCCCCCACCCCACATTATTATTTTCAACACACATATATTTAAGATTCATCATAGACTCTTACCATAAAATATGAGTGACTTTCGACATTTTTATTAGGAATAAATTAATTTTTTTAAATAAAATATAGCCTATGTTACTCGCTGATAATGTAGCTTTATATTGGGAAAAGGATTTTTTAAATCGGTCCAGTAGTTTTTGAGTCTATCCATTACAAACAAAAAAACAGAAAATCAAATCTTTCCTCTTTATAATATTAGTATAGATATAGATAAAAATTGCAAGTGTTTCGTTTGTCTGTAATATTGAACCGTGGGGAAGCCAAATGAAAGATAGCAACACCAACTACACTATAGCCACATCCTATAAGCTACACCATAGCAGATCCAATCAAAGCAAGCTTGCTATTACGAGGTACATGGATACTATGAAAATGGTCGTGTATGATTTTGATGGTCAGTGAAGGGAACGATTGTCAGACTGTGTGCGTATATGGCTCAGTGTTGTAACGAAGCTACGACGACGTGGCTGGAATCTGAAAACTTTATACCGAGCGCGTGCTGGAAGGATCCTTGCTGCTAATGGTGACCGGTAAGTTCGTATTGAGAAACGCGCGCGCACGCGTGTGTGTCGGTCAGATAAAACTGTCCATATTCAGGTCATGACGTGAGCGGAGAGGAGGATGAGTCTCTGTTTGTCGTTCCTTGTCTTGTTCTGGATAGATATTGAGGTCTAGGACAGAGGATAAGATTAAGGGAAGGAGCTATGCCAACAAACATTCATGTTGAAGTGAATATGATATGATCTTTGCCACCATACTCCTACACGAACAAAGACTCATGGAAATGCACCTTTTAATGCTAGTTTTGTCCATCAAGGAATTAGTTCAAAGAGTAGGGAACGCATGTTAAGGGTAGTATTTTTAAATTTTTATATGAAACATATATTTTTGGTCAAAAGAGATCAAATATTGCTTTAGTACAAATGTAGAGTTTAACTTTCTTCACATTCTTGACCTCAACAGTTCTGAAATATTTGTCAAGGGTGTCTTGGGATTTAATGACAGCTTTTAATCTTTATTTAAAAGGTTTCTCGTCTAATACCACTATGCTCATGAGAGATATTCGAGAATTGTTGTTATCATCATGCGAAGTAAAATAAATTCATATTTCTACTAGAGCAATATTTCATTTCTTTTGATTAACAAAAGTTTTGATATATAAACTGCATAAAAACCACACTTAATTTGTGTTCCTTACATTCACACCTTAAACAGTGAAATGTAAGGTACCATCATTAAGATAGTAAATTTTAAGAAATTGTGTCAGTATTTTTTTTAGTTCGAATGAACAACTACGTTAGAAAGAACGAGAGAGATCAGTTTCCTGAGTAAAATAAAAAGTTATCTAACCCTATTGATGAAAACACTTTCCCTGGAAAAACGAGTCTGATGCATGCTAATCTTATTATTATTACTGCCCATCAGAAATATTATTATATTTAATTTAGAAGAAAGGATGACCTGGTGGTCTAGGGGTAAGGTGTCAGACTTCTGTGCTGGCGGCCGGGGTTCAATCCTCGGTCCCGGCACAGATTTATCTGATTACAAAACCCTTCCTTCACCTCTGACAAGACATCTTGTGAATGTGGGGAATGCCAGGCCTCCACCGTAGTTCGGATTCCACGTTAAGCTGTAGGTCCTCCATTTCATCTCACAATCAACCTACCATTACACATTAGCGTAAGTGCGTATAACCCGAACGGGTAGTAAGACGTGGTGCTAATAATAACAATAATATTAATTTAGAAGAATTGTGCCATCATATGCGTGAAAGAAGACTGGTAGACCACTTATGAAAATAACACCTCAATACACATGCCTGGGAATTGAACTCTAAATCTCCTGCGGCTGGGAAACAACTTTAGATAATAGTGATGCCTTTGTTCGCATGGCCGGTGGCGTACGTCTGATGAAAGTAAATAAATTTTATTAGGGTCTTTTTAAGTCTTATTTGTTATTATATTACTTAGAAGAAGTGTGAGTGTTCCTTTTGTTAGTAATATTTAACCAAACATATCCTAATTCCGGTTTCAGTGTTGGAAATATCTGCGAAACTACGACATCAACTAAAGTGATATAGCTCTTCCCGTCTTAAGAGTTCGTGTTTTATCGTGGTTTTGATTTACATTATAGTGAAGACTACGATCTAACTAAAATATGAAACCTTAGAATACAAACACACAGCAATATCACTTTTTAAAAACAAACTTTCATCATCAAGAACTTTGTGAAACAAAGTTAAATATCCCACAACTTCTTAAATCATTCAAAGCAGTTTCATGTATCTTTATTTTACCTTAATTCACTCCGCGTGAGCCAAAAAGAAAAACGGTCTTCCTTTGCCATTTCTCTCTCGGACTATGTAAAATACTATAGTCCTAAATAAGGATTCCTTAGTGGTCATCCTTTTTATAAAAAGGAATGGCAACATAAATTTTTAAAAAAAACCTCACCAAATAATAAAAAAAAAGACATCGACATGATTTCGCACTTTGTTTCGGGTGGCCAGTGACGACACCAAAGTTGTCCTCTTCGCTGAGGTCAAAGGGCGTGGGGTGTGTGTGAGATATTCGGGAAAGTGGTTAAAACAGGAGTGAAGAGGGGAGATAGAGGGGAAAGGGAAGTAAGGTTGAACGAATAATAGTCGCGCTCCAGTTCTTGTATAAAACTACTCCTCCCTCTTCCTAACAAAGCTCTGAATACTAGACACTACAAAAATGTTGTCTTTTTTTTTTTTAGACTAGAACACTCTTCGTTTTCATTCAAAACTATGTTGTCAGCAGTCATCACGTAATAGCTTTTTTTTTTAAATATAATAGTGGGCGTAGATTATGGTTCTGTGTCCGGAATAAATTAAATACTCTTGTCTAGCAACGTACTACAGTGATGAGACTTGCCTCTCTGAAGGGTGATTCATTTCAAGACTTGATTATGAAGAGGAGAAACAGTTTTATCGTGTATAACCTAAAAATTAGGTGATAATATTATTTATAGTTCATAACAATATTGCTAACTACCTGTAACAAACAGAAAGCAAACAACATTTAAAATAGCTATACACAGTTTACTGAGTGTTATTTATTAATAATTAGTTATTATTATTATTATTAGCACCACGTCTTACTACCCGTTCGGGTTATACGCACTTACGCTAATGCGTAATGGTAGGGTGATTGTGAGATGAAATGAAGGACCTACAGTTTAACGTGGAATCCGAACCACGGTGGAGGCCTGGCATTCCCCACATTCACAAGATGTCTTGTCAGAGGTGAAGGAAGGGTTTGGTAATCAGATAAATCTGTGCCGGGACCGAGGATTGAACCCCGGCCGCCAGAATAGAAGTCTGACACCTCACCCCTAGACCGCCAGGTCACCAATAATTAGTTAAAGGAAATGATTTCACAATCACTTCACAAAAGGTATTCATAATAGACAAACCCTCTTCGGTGATCTAAGGCATCAATATCACAATAGGCCGGACTGCATATGATGGGGAGATTGGTGTTCGAATATAGGTCGTGTGTTTTGACGATGTTTTGACTTAAATGGTTTTCCACTCTCCCTCCCCGCATATTAGTGTACACGTCCTCTAAATTCAACCTTCTTAATCCAAAAACGCACTAGAGTAATTAGTTCATATGCGCATACACAGAACGGGTAGTAAGACGCGGTGAAGTGAAAATTATAAATCGAATAAATATATACGTTAAATTATATCTTAGGGAAATTATAAAAACTATATTTTATTTTTTAGTTTTTGGTATTCTACCGTGATACTATAGTTTTCCCAAACGAACATGCAATACGATACCTACTTTCCCATACCTTTTCAAGAGATTGCTGGGATCTAGGGTATTTATTCAAAACTATTACGTCTCATTCTACTTCTTAGGGTGATTTAGCTTGGTTGCCGATACTGAAATTTAAAATTAAATATTGATTATTTTATTAAAGCCTTTAGTTATATAAATACACATAGTAACTTTTAAAAATACAACCATAATTTTTTTTCGGCAAATAGTGATCATATTTTTTAATTATTATTATTATGTCATAGGTATTGATATTATTAATCAAAAGTGACCGTTAAATATCACATGACTTGACGTATACGTACAATATTATTATTAGCACCACGTCTTACTACCCGTTCGGGTTATTCGCACTTACGCTAATGTGCAATGGTAGGGTGATTGTGAGATGAAATGGAGGACCTACAGTTTAACGTGGAATCCGAACCACGGTGGAGGCCTGGCATTCCCCACATTCACAAGATGTCTTGTCAGAGGTGAAGGAAGGGTTTGGTAATCAGATAAATCTTTGCCGGGACCGAGGATTGAACCCCGGCCGCCATACGTACAATACAATTATTTTTGTAGCTTTTATAGCTGTAAGAAAATAGTTGTATCTAACAACGTTACACATTGTAATTTTAAATAATATATATCCTTTTAAAATTTGAAATGGTTCATTGTATGTATATATTGCAATACAGTGTCGGATCGTGAAGGCCTTCCAGGAAAAGCAGAGCTTATTAAAACTATTCCTGTAATTTGTTCTCACCCCCTTGCTCCCCATTTGATCAATCAATCATACGTAGGTTCTGCTCCCATGAGAAAATATTTTCGTTGATAACTGACCAATGAATGAGTGATGATATAACCACTGACATCAACAGTTTAAACAAACTCTGCTTTCTCTGCGACACTTCACGCGACGTCACTGTAAAAATATATCTTTGTAAATGGCCCACATAGTGCCAAGAGCCTGACGTAAACAGCGTGTATACATGAAGTCTGCGACATTAATGGCCATTAAAAAGGGATGAGGGGTACCAACATACTGGGGAAACATTTCACAAGATTTGATTAATAGCCGTTTAATACAATATTTCACACCTTGTTCAATTCTCTACGTTGATCCATTCAATCACATCTCCCCCCAACATTTAACCATCAAATCGAAGTGTACCTTTTTTTTTTTCTACGAATATATCCGGGGTGTGGTACATATTAGCCAATAGTAACGCTGCATTGAACACACATATTAAACCTTAACCACCCACATGTCTATATCCCATTAAGAGTGAATTGTGTCAGGTGAAGAACTACACAAGTTCAATACGAGTTTATGTTTTATTTAATACTTTAAAAACTCAAATTAACAATTTTTTTAAAGGAAAATATTGTTTATTTTATATCGAATAAAACTAATATATAATTTTATTCAAACTATTTTTGCTTTATTCTGAAACAAATGTGCATAGCACGAATCATTAAACTGAAAGTGTCCACAAGTTTCAAATTTGGTGGTAATTAATTAAATAGGTATAGACCTACTATATATTTCCAAACTAACAAATGTTAACCTCACATTGTGTAACTATACCATAGTAACAAAGGTAAGCTTATGAATAAAATTGAATTGCTCTCTGCAGAATGGGATTCAGTAAATTATTATTATTATTATTATTATTATTATTTAGCACCACGTCTTACTACCCATTCGGGTTAAACGCTTTAAGTACTAATTACGCTAATGGATCAGGAATTAGGAAGGTTGAATTAGGAGAAGTGAACCCGCATTTACGTAGAGGGGGAGTGGAAAACCATTTAGTAAAAACCACCCCCAGTTCACTCGACCGAGATTCGAACCTCGATCTCCCCGTCCTCGGCAGTCGAGCTCAACACGACTAGCGCGTTAGCCAACTACGCCACCGAGGCGGGTAAGGGGTTCAGTAAAGAAATAACGAAAATATATAGCTATGAAATTTACCATTTTGACATTGAAACGACCTCAGGCAGACGACCAGAAACGTATTTAAACAATGTAGTGTGACTTTAGTGTTCAGGGAATAGCTATGGAAACTATTTTTGTTTGACTGAATGAACTATTTTAAATAATATGAATGATAGCATTAACACTACTTACGATGCATAAGCTATTAACAATAAATCAATAATAAATATTTTCATTAATACATATAAATTTGTGATTATCAAGTTTAAAAAAAAATTACATTCATATATAAGACTTGTAAACATATATCTAAAATTGAGTTGATTTAAAAAAAATATTGTCACGCACTGAAACACCAAATTTAAACGATGAAAGTTTTTAATAAAATATATGTTCAAACTGGTTTTGTGATTTCATTCAGGTGATGGTTTGTATTCAACTGAAATCAAGAGGTGATTGACGTTAATAGTAGGCCAACATTTTTCCTACCCTTAAATACGAGTGTGTCATCTAGTCTTACTACCCGTTCAAGCTATAAGAATGTGAAATAGTTTCGTTAGTTTTTGGATTGAGGAAGGTTGAAATTAGATTAAGTATATAGACATTTTCATGGAGGAAAATTGGAAAAATATCTAAGAAAAAATAAACTTCAATACACCAGACCAGGATTCGAACCCGGCTTCTCCTGTCATCAGCAACCATGTGTATTGTGAGAATGACGACTAAAAGGGATCAACTTTATATTTAAACAAAATGTGACGTGGCTTAAAGTGATCTTAATTTGATGAAGTTAAATATTGTAAATATTGTTGTTCTAGATTGTTTTAAAATATAAATAAGCCATTTTGGGAATAATTTTGCGAATTATATCATTACATTAAGAGTTATCTAATTCTTACATTAAAGATATTCCTAAATTGCCCTTGAACAAAAACATCTATCGAACGATCAATCATTGTGGAAACCAACAAGTAAAAAAAACAACAAAAAAACGTGTACACAGGTTTCACATAAAGAAAAGAATAGATTAATCGATTATCCACGGCTATCGATCGTTTAAAAGTGCCGCGATCCGACACACCTATGGAACAATCGACCGTCTAAAGGGTTCAAGCGGGTTAACGTGGCGCTGTGATTTGTAAAGATGAGACCCACAAACTCCTTTAAATCGACCTCCGGTGCGTGGAATGCAATTGCAATGCCAGTTATTTTCGGATCGGAAAAATAAAGATTCCACGGCAAGTGCAGCCAGTTTCACATTAGGATGGATGAGTCGATACAATCACAACGTTTAATATGGATTTAGTGGTTTCTAGGAAATTATTTCTTTTGTAGAAATATTCGAGAGGATTTTTTTTTACTAAGATATCGCCTATTAACTATTTAAATACATTTTAACATTTTATTTCTATGTTTTAAATTTATCTCATCCCTTTATTGACAAATTAAATAGCAAAGATATTATTTTTGTTAATTAGCAGCTATAGCCGCATCTAAATACCATAATATTTAAATTGAAAAATTACACCTAGACACGGGAATCAAGCCCGGGACCATCGACTTAGTACACCAATACTCTCGCCACTGAGCTATCCAGGAATCGTCACTTGTTCAGTGTCATTCTTCCTTCATACCTCATGACTTAAAATATGAGTGAAAAATGACCCTGGAAAGGGTATTATTGCTGGATAGCTCAGTGGTTAGAGCATTGTCATACTAAGCCGAAGGTTCCGGGTTCGATTTCCGTGTCTAAGGGCCAGTTTCATAGTCAAGTTTAGTACGCCTCAAGTGCGGCGCTACACTAAATACAAGACGACACCTACCTAAACCAGAATGGAATGGGCCGTTCTGGCATAGGAAACTGGCCCATTCCATTCTGGTTTTGGTAGGTGTCGTCATATACTTAGTGTAACGCCGGACTTGAGGCGTACTAAATTTGACTATGAAACTGGCCCTTTGTCTAATTTTTCAATTTAAATCATATTTTTTCTCCAAGATGTATATGAAAGAATTAAGAGCTATGGTCAATGTTTTAATTAACAGTTTTTATATATAAAAAAGTCGGGCCAAAATAAATTAGAATTCCTTAAGTAAATTTGTTCTGTTTAGTTTTCTAAACATATTAATCTCAATGGGCCTTGAATCTTTGTCATGCGCACCAAAGAATTTGATTAGAAGCCCTTTTAATAGAGTAAAAAAAAATTGTTAAAATTACGTTATGTCTATGGAAGTTGTATAAGACCTGTTGAAAGTACTATGATTAGAAAAATAAACTTAAGGTATAAAATGAAACAATATTTTAGTTAGTTAGGTCAAATATTGTTTATGTTATAAAAACTAAAAAAATATATATTTAACTCGCATATCACCATGACCTTCCCTCCCCCAACTTAAAATACCTTTTTATATTATAAAACAAAAACACTGTTGGGCATATTATGAAAATTTAATATTTTCATCGTTACATACAAATGCGAGTTGTTAGGATGTTTATTTCAAATTTTTATGCTAAAACATAAAAAAATGTCAAATAAAAAAGTAGGCTTTATTTATGTAACAATTTGACTACAGTAGAATAGTCCCAATGATATTTGTTTTATCAATAATAATAGATTAATAAATAGTAGTGTTCCAACAAGTTCATAAATGGTTAGAAATAATTCAAAAGTGGTCGGAGCAGCTTTAGTTTATTCACAATAAATAAATCGCTGATACCTCTATATGAAACATTTTAGGAATAATTTCAAATAATATCTTTAATAAATCAAGAAAGTCGAGAAAATTTAAACGTAAATTCTTCTGCAGCCATAGAATTACTTATTTCAAATTATATTTTGTTTGCGATTTCAGAATTTACAGACCAAATCAATTTTAAACCAAATAGGTCAGTGAGGCAAAACTATATATGTTTTGAATCCTCAAAGCAAAAATAGGTTTAATCAATTGTTTTGTATACTGAGATAGGCTATAAGACTAACCACACAAGTGGGAATACTCGCGAAGGCATCAGACTCGTCTAGTCTGGTTCACCGATAGCCAGGAGGCTGGGTTTCGAATACCGGATGGATGTATCGAGATGTATATTTCCCCTTAATAGTTTATCACACTTTATACTCAAAAATGTGGTGACATATCCTCTGAATTTTTGTTACTCCTCCCTAACCCATTTGCGAAAATAGTTGGCTATTTAGGACGGGTAGCAATACGCGATATAATAGAAACAAAACATCGTTCAAAATCAATATCGCTGTGCACCCTATTAGTGATCGATCCCTGGTCTTATGGCTCAGATATAAACATCCTATCAAACATCCAAACTTGTTGGAATTAAGGTGAGAATGTAGGGACGCCAGAAAAGATAATTGTTTTTGCAGTTTTTAAAGAAAAACTTTTTTTTTATCAAAATAAATGTACCTAATATTGCTCTAGTTGAAATATGGAGCTCAATTTTCATCACATGGTGATAACAGATGTTCTTAAATATCTTTCAAGGGTGTCTGGATTTAAATAACCTTTTCTCTTCATTAAAAAAATAGTTTCTCATATAATGCCACTATGTTCGTGAGAGATATTCAACAACTGTTGATGGTGACCTGGTGGTCTAGAGGTAAGATATCGGACTTCTATGTTAGGGGTCCGGGGCTCATTCCTCGGTCCCGCCACAGATTTATCTGATTACCAAACCCTTCCTTCACCTCTGACAAGACGTGAATTAATCACAACTTGTGAATGTGGGGAATGCTAGGCCTCCACCGTGGTTCGGATTCCACGTTAAACTGTAGGTCCTCCATTTCATCTCACAATCACCCTACCATTACACATTAGCGTATGTGCGTATTACCCGAACGGGTAGTAAGACGCGGTGATAATAATAATAATAATAATAATAATAATAACTGTCGATATCACCATGGGAAGAATATTAAAATCTTATATTTCTGCTGGAGCAATATTTGATTTAATTTG
>CABFOV010001409.1:56164-82228 GCA_902141375.1 Timema poppense
CCTCACCCCTCCCACCCCCCACCCCCTTTCCCGATAGAAGATTGTTGATCGTCCACACAGAACAGGTGAGGTAATAGTCGTGATTATATGCAATGTTACACTTGAATTTCGAACACTCATTGATGAAAGGCGGTGGAGGGAATATTTATGTTTTCTTTAAATCATAAGTACCGGGAGAAGTATTGGAATAAATCAGTAATTTCATAGTGAGCATTTTATGTTTTAGATAAGCCAATTTCCCAAATAAATAACTGTAATAGTATGTAAATGAATACAAAAATATATTTTAATAAACTTGTTTATTTGTTTTGCATCTTGAGGGATCATTAGATAATGATGGGGTGGGGAGCTGATCCAAAGGTAAAATAATTAATAAAACAACTGTATGACATCAGCCCCCGTTATCGAGCTGATCTACCAAATGACCGTCATCTGTTGGCGATGGTAGTGCCAACTTTTGTGGATAAAAGGTTCCATGAGATCGGACAAAACAAACCTTTTCAGTTCTCTGGACCAGAGCCGCTTATTCTTTCATTAAAGTAGTTCCTCATTTGTCCTCACTAGGTTGAGTTGACCTAGTTCCAGAACCATTGCTTCACAGAAATTCTGGAAGCACCAGAGATCGAGCCCGGGACCTCTGGATTTGTAGCCAGGAGCTCTTACCAGTAACCACTATACCACAGAGGTGGTCGCAGAGTAATTAATATGATAAAAAAATTCTGGGTGGATGAAAAAATTCCCAAATGCATTTTCTTATTTATTTCTCCATAAGAAATGGTATGACTTGAGGAAATGTATCCACATTTGTGCGGAGAGAGATTTTTTAAGTATCATGTCTTACTACCCGTTCGGGCTATACGCCTATGTAGGGACTAATTACATTAATGTGTTAGGGATTAGTAAGGTTTAATTTAGAGGAAGTGCACCCATATTTGCGTGGAAGGAAATTGGAAAAAACATTTAGAAGAAATTACCATCAGTACACCTAACCAAGATTCAAACCTCGAACTCCCCGTCTTCGGCAGTCTAGTCTAACACGAATGTAGCACGTTAGACTATGCGGTCACCAAATTGGGCTGGAGAGAGATTAGTGAACCACATATATATATATATTTACATAAATATATACAGTAACTACATGACTTATTTGGTGCTGACTGACAGCTCACAGATGAGAGCTGGTGGCTTTGAAAAGTTACCAGGCCAAATTATGTATCCCTTCGCCGAACCATATGATCTGCAAAAACATGTGTTTAGCAGCTGTCACTTCTGACAGTCAAAATTTAGGAATATACCTAAATGTTGACTGTCAGAAGTCAGCTGTGAGCTGTCAGTCAGCACCAAAGAAGCCATGGGGCTACTGTATACTAAGTATATCAGGATTGGATCTGAACCTTGACCTTTGCAACATTGATAAACATGATTAAATGTTCTTGGGATTTAGAACCCGAGCCTACCGATTTGAGTGTACATGAAAATAATTACATTTCAAAGATTTCTTTGCTAACGAAACTAAAATATAATCTTTGTATTATTTGTCAAACGTGACATCTACTGATAACTATGACTATAAATATACAAATATATGAAAGTAGTTTCAATATTCTTTACTGTCTGAACACAACATACCTTAGTGTGGGAATCCGATCGTAGTTTGATACACACACACATTCTCTAAAACGAATCCTTCTAGAATAGCCAAAAAGCTAAGACCGAAACCTTGACTTAGTCAGTAGCGTGTCTACTTTTTGAGTTAAGGGTCCTAAGTTCAGTTCCTGGCCTGGCCTAAAAAGTTATGATTGGTGAAATATGGGTTTCCCCTTTTACAGTGATGAATGACGGCAGGAGAGATGGAGGTTGTGTCTTCTAGATTTAAACTAATTTATAAGTCATATGCTGATATAATCAGTCAGTTAAAAAAAAAAGGTGTTTTTCAATACTTCAAATAAATAAACCAAGCTATGGCAACCTAAATCAATGTGATGACATTAAAACAATAGTCATCCAGGAATTCATTGACTTAACAGTGGAGCCATGTTGTCTGTGATAAGACACGACTCACCGGTCTAAACGTTTTCTCGCCCAACGTGATTCAAATTGTGGTGTGGTCACTCCTGCCCCGCGGCTAGGGAAGGCTATATGACTAAGCAGGAACAACACGTAAAATGTGGTTCACGCAGGTGGTCCCAATCAAAATAGTTGGTCTGTTCCTCTGACGTACAAATCTCCAACACACAAAGGCATGCAAATGTTTAGGAATCATTATTTTAGTGAGTGGTATTTTACTAGTGCGGGTAGCTCCGATGAATGTTAATACGCGGTTCAAAAACAATAGTTTGTAATGATTGGTCTCAAACATTAAAGTTTGATTCGTAAGTTTGTCGTAAATAGAAAATGGAATATGCTTGAGTGTCCTAGAAATTCCCACGACTGTGGAAAATATAGAGAAGAATCTATTTGTGTAGCCTAGCTGCCAGCACAATCACAAAACATAGAAATCATATTATGTTCCAATGGCTTAGCAATTCACACGATTGCAGAAAATCAAAATCAGAATCTGCTTGAGTGACGCAGCAATTAAAATGGCAGAAGGAATATATTTTCATCCATAATACTTTGTAACACATAGGCCTACTAAAAACATTCACGTGATCGACAACATTTCTTGAATTAAAATATACAGCAGTGGTGGCTCATTTATAGGCACTTCGGAACTGCAACAACCCTTATTTTCACTCGATATTATCGATAGCATTTAATATAATGATTCCTTTTTTCTTTAATTCTTTCATTATTTTTGTAGCATAATATATATTCCTTAAGCTTAATGTCAGTACTTCAGTAGCCATCTCCCAGTTTATGAAAAATATACAAAAATATTTGTATGGAAACTGTGCGCTTCACAGTGCCAGTGACGTGGTGTTTGACTGTTGTGCGCATGCGCACATAAGAGGGAGGTGGGGATGAAGATGGGACTGCCAGGTAGAGATAGCACTATTGCTCTTGCAGTGCCGGCTTTGGCGTGATGGTGGAAGGAAGTTTTTTTTTACTCAGCTTGTGTTTTGCTTAAAAACCGTGTACCATATTCATAAATGTGATAAAAGTGTAGAAGAGTGTAGAGTTATATTATTATTCTGCTTCCAGCTATTCTATTTGATTCATTTTTTTTCGGTTATTTTATTTAACAGAATGACTAAATGCTCTTGCAGCACTTTCAATGGAGAAAAAATCCTCAATTGTCATCCAGAGATAAAGGAGAAAATTATTGAACTTTTTGTGCAAATTAAAACAAGAAGAATAGATTTCATTCTTAAATGAATAGATTAAGCTTGAACTGTAACAATTTAAGTTAAAGTAAGTAAAAAATGTTTTTTTGTTAAGATTTTATCAATTTCCTGAATAAATTTTCTTTTTATACATGTTTTTTTTCCTTTTACACAATTTTAAAACTAAGGATAAAAATTTTCTGGAGCAGCAGCACCCTCACTAATTTTAGCTACGTGCCGCTACTGATACACAGGTAAGTTAAGGTTATTTCTACTATGTGTGTTTTATAAAATAAGATAGCGCAAAGCTTTATGGAAATATAAATATATTTGCACTGTTTGTATCTTATAAGCAGTTCGTAACAGTGCAACGTAAGCAAAGATGAAACTATTTCAACTCACACCGGAATATAGTGTATATTAATTTTTTTAGAGACAGTCACGTGATTATGTTTAATTTTTGCTATTGGTTTTTGGTGAACTTGTGAATCCACGGTAAGAAGCTTATCCAAACAAAAGTATTTATTTATTTAATTTGGTCACGAAGATTGTCAAGAAATTATTTGTTTATTTGCCCATGAACACAGCCGTTCATATTTACCACAAGAGTGAGACTGCTCAAACGCTGAGTATGATCCAAGAGGTCAAGGTTCATTTCCCACCAACTGCACTATGTATAGTTTTATATGTTTATATTTACTGCTAGAAATATATATATGAATATATATATATATATTAGTTTCCCTTAAGGCATATAATTAAAAGTATAGTTCACTTAACCAATCCCTTCTTCCTAAGAAGCTGAGTTGTTCTTATTCTTGATTTAAAAGTCACTCTCAATACAGTTTTCTTTGATTCTTCCCCGAAAAATGGTGATTTGCCTGCAGCGTCTACAACATATCATTCAATACTAATACATTCCAAACTGTTCTGTCATCACTGATCCGCATTCCACGAATCTGTTTCAAAGTTTACTGTTGGAATCCACCCGGAGACAGGACCGGTGCCATCAAATGGATATCCATTGGGGGGGGGCCAAAGTGAATACCCTTGTCTTTTTATGTGTTTTCCCCCTTTCCCGTGAGATCGAGGGAAGGGGGTGTGTGGGAAGGGAGGGACGGAAGAAATGGAACGACATATTTCCAAACTACATTTCAAGCCAATTATTCTGTTTCTTCGGGTGTTTTTTTTTTTGAAACACGAGATAAGGTATTAAATTATGATAAAAATTACTGGAATAAATTGAGTTTCATGCCAGAAGGATTATTACTATTATTTGGGATTTTAAAAGTGACAGAAGGACCTTATTTACGAAGAGTTCGAGTTTAATGACCATCAATTAAACAGGGACACGTATGTGTGTGTGTGTGTGTATATATATATATATATATATATATATATATAGAGAGAGAGAGAGAGAGAGAGAGAGAGAGAGAGAGAGAAATATGTTGACGCTTTTAGAGTCAATTAAGCATAACATTAAGAATGGTGGAAGGAAGCTGTATTTGATAGTGTTACAACACTCGAACAACACTGATTGTAATATGTTCCATAATTAGGAACGTTAGAACAGTGTTTTTATACATACATATATATTTTAATAAGGGATACTAAGGTTAAAATCTTAGTCGGTTGTTTACACACAAATAAAAAATCTTGTTTACAGACACACACATATGTACATAAACGTATATATATGTATATATTCGCATATATACGTATATATATGTATATTCGCATATATACGTATATATATGTATATATTCGCATATATAAGGGAAATTAGGGTTAAAACCTTAGTTTGGTTGTTTACATACACACACATATATATATATATTAATTGGGGTAGCTAGGGTTAAAGTCTCAGTTGGTTGTTCCCACACGCACACACAAATATATATATATATATATATAAAACCATANATAGATATATGTTCACACACACACAAATAAATATATCGAGACTCAATCTGAATTTTAATTTTATCTCTAAAGGTAAGGTAAATTTTCTGTTGACCAATTTTTACAAATTCAACTTTTTATTGTAAATGGCTAAATGATTTGGTTCAAAATGTGTACATAAGGTGCGTCTTATATAACAACTAACACTGTAAAGGGTGATTTTTATAAACATTAATTTAAGTGTAGTTTATTGATAACGTTTTTTAAAATTATAATAGGCTATATGAGAACGTATGCACGATTGTGTCGTACCATTTATTTTAATTAGTACTTTTAACAAAAGGTGTATTAATGAACTAAGCTTTGAGGTATAGATTAGAAAGATGTTTTTGAAAACGTGCTCCTACATTAATGTAGCTAGAGGATTGTGAAACTACAGTGTTAGATCACATGCTAGAAATCGCCCCAGTACACCTTGACGGGTCTTGAACCCTGAACTTTCCATCAACAACCATCAAGTGCATTGTGAGATCACGTTACTCCCAGTGTAGATTTTTTTTATATGTGGTTCATATTCATTGTACGAAATAATATTTAAGTCTTTTATAATATAGTCCAATTTTCATAGGAAGAGTCTTTTAGATTATTATTATTATTAGCACTGCGTCTTACTACCCGTTCGGGTTTCACGCTTTTACGCTAATGTGTAATGGTAAGGTGATTGTGAGATGAAATGAAGGACCTACAGTTTAACGTGGGATCCGAACCACGGTGGAGGCCTGGCATTCCCCACATTCCCAAGATGTCCTGTCAGAGGTAAAGGAAGGGTTTGGTAATCAGATAAATCTGTACCGGGACCGAGGATTGAACCCCGGCCACCAGCATAGAAGTCTGACACCTTACCCTTAGACCACCAGGTCACCTTTAGTCTTTTATAAAATACAAACATATTATTCTGTGGCCAACATTGATAAAATTAATCTCTCTGTATTCATGATGTTATTTTGTAGGTATAGTGTCTATTAAAAGTGACTGCTGCAGAGCATATGACTTGGCGCATGATTACTTGAACGTAAATATAATAATTTCTCTAAACATGGGATTGCAGTAATTCAACATTTTCCCGTTTACAAAATAAAAATTACACCAGTCGGCTATATTAAATTGAACATTGAGAGGAGAATAGAAGGGCATGGCCTACAGGTGGATGATGGCCACTCTGTGGAGGGGTCAGAGTTCACGTCCTAGTGACATGGCGGCTGGCGAGAGGGGCCGAAGAACCCGGTGGAGGCCGAGTCTGACACACCAGAAAATTGTAAGCCTCAAAGTTCACAGTTAAAAAACAACAAAACACATGATTATGAAATTTTCTGGGTATATAAGTACCCTTCTTCCGCAAAAGAGAGTAAAACACAGACTGGATTGGACTGGACTAAGAAGGGGATTAGGTACCCTAAAAATTAAATAGTTATGTGTTTTGTTGTTTTTTAATTGTGAACTTTGAGGCATACATTTTCTCGTTTAGAAATTGCTAGACCTATAATTTAAGATTATTATATTTCGTCTTGTATGGATATAATTTTTGTATCCTTGTTAAAATTATTATTTTTTATCAGTTAGTGTAGGATTATGAATTAGTTAAGCAGTATTTTAATGTAAATTGTTAAACATAAATATTTTAAGTTTGCTAATTTTATGTCTTATAAATTTTGTGATTGTTTGTTTATAGATTGAAAAATAGTGAACTAATTAAAATTGATAAACAAATAATCTTGAAGTATATATAAATTTCCTTTCATTCCCTAAAATATATTTACTATATTTTTTGGGGGAAATCGCATTTATAATATCTAGTATATGTCTAAAGATCTAAAGATGACACACATGGAAATCTCCTCCTTAAAAGTTTATCTAGCTCTAGCTATATGTTTCCCTAGATTTTTTACTAAAAAAAACTTTTGCTCTGAGCGAGCCTTGACTTGAACACTAACAAAAGGCTAACCCATGCACAAGTTGTTCCCATCAAATTAGACCAACTACAGTAGCTCCACGGCTTCTTTGGTGCTGACTGACATCTCACAGCTGACTTCGAGCAGTCAACATTTAGGTATATACCTAAATTTTGACTGTCAAAAGTGACAGCTGCTAAACACATGTTTTTGCAGATCATCTGGTATCGGCGTAGGGATGCGTAATTTGGTCTGGTAACTTTTTAAAGCTGTCAACTGTCAGCTGTGAGTTGTCAGTCAGCACCAAAGAAGTCATGGGGCTACTGTAGCTGTGTATTACAATACGATATTCCTGAGGGGCTTGGTCCCAAATAGAATCTTGATGGATGACAGATCTACTGGTCCGCCTTAAATTCAAATACATTTTATATGCCTATTATGTTTGAAGAAATTGTATGGGTGACTTATTTGCTCAAAAGTAAATTTCTATCTCAATACTATAGTGCAGTTCCTAAATAGCACAAGAAGGTTAAGGTTAGAATCCAAGTTGTTAAGTACACACACACGCACGCTCACACACACACACACGTTTATTAATTTTTCTTGATACCACGGAACCGGTAGTAAGACGCGGTGGTAAAAACAAAATACTTTTAATCAAAATGTGCTACTTTTATTATAGAATAATAACAAAACATATTGTAATTCTCACAGTTTGTTAATTTTTAATATATAATACATTGTGTAAGTATAATATGATATTAACTCTGGTATCAACAAAATTATATATTTTTATTAACTTACTATACAAATGAATATAGATTCCACTAGTTTTAAGTGAATATTTTATTATTTATTCAGTTAACACCAACTTTGAAAGCCAAGGTAAATATAGAAGTATTAACATATTAGCTTAACCAAAGGCAATAACAATTCATACTAAATAGCATGATTTTAGTAGTAAAACAAATCCAGCCATAAATATACTCCTCTTTTGGTTTAGAGATCACTTAGGATTGAACTACTGTCCTCTGAACTTGGAGTCAGCCTTTCTGATCTCACAGTTAAATGAAGCAATGTTTCGATTTACAAAAGAGTATTGAATTGACAAATTACTATTATAATAGGCTCATCGGAATCGTTTGCTAATAATAAACCTTGTTATAACTCAAACATGGTTTCTAAAAACATTAAATTTGAAAGTACAATTTGAATTAAGTAGGCCTGAATTAAGTTTCTCTTTGGAAGTTTTTAAGGCCCACTTTCTAAGTCGACAGATTTTATGACCCAACTTACGAGCTAGTTTAATTATAGAACACACAAAATATTAAACCTCCAAGGGGTCATCAACTTCGATGGTAGAACTGTTTGAAGCATCACTCTCGCAATAGACTGGACTGCCGTTGACGTGGAGGTTGGGCTTAGAATCCCAGTTGGGTGTATTGAGAGTATTTTTTATGTCACCAAAATGCCCTCTCTACGCTAATTTGGGTACACTTACTCTAAATTTGACCTTTCTTATCCTTGAACACACTATCGTACTATCGTAATTAGTACATATGCGTACAATCCGAACAGGTAGTAAGACACGGTGCTCAAAGGTGTGCGAATGTAAACTCCTACTCCACCATTTAAATATTTCGTGATCCTGACAGGAATCGATCACCGGATCTCTTCTCTCAGTAAAACTTAGGTGTTACTTCCTAATCAAGGCGTATGAAGTACGTATTAACCAAAAAGATATGTCTCACCTTGCATCCTTCGCACGTGAAGGCCCCGAAGTGGAAGCCGGCCGCTGGCTCGCCACACACTTTGCACGTCTGGTTCATTTCTAGAAAAAAAAAAACCACACACACACAAATAAACAATAATTACCGTCTTTAAGCTTCCCATGGGAGTGTTTTAGTTGGAGGAATCATACCGGTTGATCTACATTTCTACGTGATCATCTTGAATACACAGAACATTGTGTATCGTACTTAAATTGGTAGTCTATTCGCACTTACAGTGGGGATGAAGGGAATCAGTGTAAAGACCAGTGTTTTTGCAGTTTTTTATATAAAAATAAATCAAATATTTATTCAGTAGAAACATAGTTTAATGTTCTTCAAATAATGATATCAACAGTGGTTGAATATCTGTCATGAGCATAGCAGCAGTAGACGAGAAAATTTTTAAATGAAGGAGAAAAGTTGACATTAAATTCCAGGACAATCTTGATAAATACTCAAGAGCTGTTCAGGTCAACAAATGAAGAAAATTAAACTAAATGTTTATATTGGAGTAACATTTGATTTACATTGACCAAAATAATGTTTTAATTTTAAAAAAAAGAAGGCAAAATACCTACCTTTTATCGCACCCCCTACACTCCAACCTGAAACTAACGTGATAACTACAACGAAATAGTAGCTACATCTGTTTAATGTATAAAGGAAATAATATTTCAAACAGTTGTAAATGTTAACGCATTCTCGGGCATCTTGAAATCCACAAAAAAATATATATATATATATATATATATATCGATGACTTTTACTAGCTCATCCCTCTTGCCCATTGCATTTGAAGCGCTAATTCTAGATTTGCCAAATTTGATTTTTATCAAAAAGAAAGATTAAAGCTCAGAGAGTTATTTAAGGAACTACCTTACCAAAAAAGACTTTAATTATATGTTTCACATTAGAATATTAAAAAAAAAAATACTTTCCTTTTTGATTGGTTTTATGTACAATAGTAATGTTCTTATTTATTAATTTTAATCACTGTAAATCACTGTATGAATTTAATACCTCAATTTGTTGGTTTAATGTTTTGTTTATCTATATTTATTGTTTTCTCATGTAATTATTCTTATATTTTGATATATTCATATGTACTTTTCAGTGCTGACTTGTTATAGGTTGCTGTGCTGTTGGTCAGCACTAAAATAAAGGAAAATGAAATACAATTGTCATATACTTATACAAATTGCCATATTATTATGGTCTTCAACCATAGTTTTTCGTAGATAGCAATACCCATAAGACAATACTAATATTAAAGTAAAATGTTATTTATATTTACCAACATCAAAAGTTTGTATTTTATAAACATTACTTCCTACCAAGATCCTATTAAAACTACGAAGGCTTCGATTGTAATTTTAAATGAAATTCATATTATAAGTGTTTTGGAAAGTATTAATATAAACAAAGAATAAAATGTACGGTTAATTGCTTTTATTATTGTATAGGTTAAAACTTAACTTCATTTATTAAAATAACATAAACAAAATTACACCTTTCTCGGTGGACGCATGATCTAAGGCATGCCTCTCGTGTTGCACTAGACTGCCGATGACAGGGAGATCGGGGTTTGAATCCCGTTAGAGTTTACTAAGGGTGGTTTATCTAAAATGGCTTTCCACGAAAATGTGGATAAACTACTTCTAACATAAATCTTCCTCATCCCTGACTCAGTAGCGTAATTAGTGCATATGCGTATATTATCAACAGATAGTAAGATGTGGTGATAAAGTAAACTTTAAAAAAATTACAGAATTCAGATTATTAATTTAAATCAAATTCCTTACGTCATTTTGTTCAAATATCTTTTATCTCTTGTTTATTAGAGATTCCTTTTTAAAAGGTGTTACTATTTTAATGTGTATCTCTTTTGCGCCTGAGCATGTACTCAACTCCTTTGTGAAAAATATATCATGTTTTATACTCAAATTATGCACTATTTGCATGATCGCTACCAGTTTTGCTACTCGCAGCCATGTTAGATGGTTATTGGTAAGTTGATAGGCAGCTTGTTTTGAATTAAGTGGGCCCTCCGGGGTAAAGGATAGCCAAGAAAATATTGAGCCTCACCGGAGAAAGATAACAGTATGTTTATGACCGTCATGAGTCTAGACCAGGAGTCTAATGGCCAGTTTCATAGACTTGCTCGCCTCGGTGGCGTAGTTAGCTAACGTGCTAGTTTCGTGTTGAGCTAGACTGCCGATAACGGGGAGATCGAAGTTCAAATTTTGGTCGGGTGTACTGAAGGTGCTTTTTTTCAAAAATGGCTTTCCAAACTCTCTCCACGCAAATGTGGGTACACTTTCAATATATATTTTGAACAAAATGGTCACATCGATTCTTAGAAGACCTTAATTCTTTAATATTAATTGTCCGTAGAATATATTAAAATAATGAATTAATTATAAAAATTAACATACATTTTTATTTATTAGATAAATAACACTTATAAAATACCCTTTTTTTTAAAAAAATAAGGGATAGTTTGCTGATAAATATTTTTTGTAAATTTTATACCAATTATAGTAAGAATGTATGATAGATTAAGTAAGATCATGACCAATCATTTATGACGCATGGTCTCGTCTAAATAATGAGATAGTTTGGTTTCAGGCACTTGGTTTGTTATTTAGCTATTATTTTAGCCTATTCTTTTTTTTTTCGCACCCCCGTATCCTCATTATTTACTTCATGTCCTACCACCCGTTCGAAATATGTGCATTTTTCATTTATTGGGTAGAAATGAATAAGTTAAAGCTTAATATAAATGTTCTTGTATTTTCTTGGTGGGAGATTGGGGTGCTATATAAAAAACACCTAAATATACCCAGCAAAGATTTGAGCCTCAACATTCAAATCAGAACCAGAAGAGAGTGATTATTTTGTTCATGTGTACACCAATGAGGGTTGCTCTATGTTAAGTTAGTCTCCTCCATGAGTGCGAATATGTGTCTGTAGAAAGTGCATGCTAGATATTACTAAAAATAAATAAAATAATTTCACCACATTTTGAAAAGTAAAAAATCTTGTGTATGTGATATATGTGACAATGTTTGAAGCCGTTGGTACAAACACCGGGTAGTATTGTATATAAGCACGTGGGTAGCTTATTGTCGATTCATCGGTTGAAGAACTTTTTATGTTAGATCTAAAAGTTACTGGTGATTCGCATAATGTTTTCAGTCGCTTCCTGTGAAGTAAAGTTGACACCACGTTCCTGCGTTACAAGGATTAAACTGAAGGGGTTCCCACTGGACGCTAGGTCCGGGGGCATCAAGTTGGCATCAGTGGTTAGTCAAAATAAGGGATGAGGTGATGACGTTGCCCCACGGCGTCCTGTCAGTGCATGTGAAGACATAGAGCAGTGCACATGTACTGCGTGCGTCATTGTGCTACTGGTGTTTTGTTTTTTTAGATCCACGTTTTACTACACGTTCTGGTTGTACGATAATTTACTAATTACGCTAATGATTTTAGGGATTAGGGAGGTTATATTTTAGATGGAGTGTACCCGCATTTGCTTGAAGGGAGAAGGGAAAACCAATTTGGAACACCCCATTCCCTTTTTAATACACCCGACCTAGATTTGTATCTCCATCTCCCCGTCATAGTCAGTATAGTGTACTGCAATAGTAACGCCTTAGACCATGAGGCCACAAAAGCGGGTCTACTGGTGTTAAGTTTGCGTTTGGATGTCCAAAATAGACGCAAGGGCACTGCTCCAGATGCGGTGACGTGGCGTCAACTTAAGCGTCACAAAATGCAGGTCGCTCGTGTGAATTTATCTTTAGCGGCGATGCGGCGTCTCGGGACGCGACTGAAAAAAATTTACGCAAATTACGTGTGCACAGGATATTATATGGATGATGTGGTATGGCATGTGTTTCTGACGCGTTTGACAGACAGAGCCAGTCCTACATCTGTGACCTTTATTGCGCTTCACTTTATACAATAATATTTAATTATTATTAGCACCGCGTCTTACTACCCGTTCGGGTTATACGCACTTACGCTAATGTGTAATGGTAGGGTGATTGTGAGATGAAATGGAGGACCTACAGTTTAACGTGGGATCCGAACCACGGTGGAGGCCTGGCGTTCCTCACATTCACAAGATGTATTGTCAGAGGTGAAGGAAGGGTTTGGTTATCAGATAAATCTGTGCAGGGACCGAGGATTGAACCTCGGCCGCTAGCACAGAAGTCTGACACCTTACCCCTAGACCACCAGGTCACCTATAATAATATTTAATCTATCGGCAAATTATAACATACTAAGTGACCTTTATCTCATATACATACTAGATTCATATGATAAAGATAAATAATAAAATTGAGTAATATAAAAAACAGCTCATAGATGAATAAAATTACTTCGTGGCCCTTTGTAGTTTTACTCTTACACTTTCCACCTTGATGGTAATTTACAATACGCATTTCCCCACTTTTATTACGAAAGTATTCCTGGTATGTGGGTAATTGCACACTAACACACGTGTGTGTAAAACACGGAACATTTTGGCGATAACCGCAACAAGTCCACCAAAGGTAAATGAAAGTCTCATCCCGACTGGCAAGTGGTTCATACAGGGAGTTTGTAGCTTTCAAAATTCATATTATCCAACGTGGAGAAATTACCTTTGACACTACGTCGGAACTAAGATCCCTAAGTCGCCATGGTAGCTTTCATTACAGTTTGCCATTTACATTTAGTTAAGTTTATTATTATTATATATTATTATTAAATATGTTATTATATTCTTTTCATTATATTATTATTATAATATAATCATACATACCTAATTACCCCATTGTCTTATGGGGTAGGAACGAAACTGTGAATAAATCTAATAAAAACAGCTGCGTGCTTAATCCGGTCTCAATCACTTTCTCGACACTTCTCCATATTATATTATTATACTACTACTAGCTATTATCATATTATTATTATTATATTATATTATTATATCATATTATTATTGTATATTATTATTAAATTATATTAGATTATTATTATTACCTAATGTTATTTTTATATTATTATTAATATTATATCTATATATTATTATTATTTGATATTATTATTGTTACTATTATAATATATTATTTGATATTTTTAAGCTATAAGTAAATAATCACCGGTTTATGGTGAGAACAAAATGTATTCATTAGATTGCCTTCATAATCCTATACTGTAAATTACTAATTAGCTACACATTTACTTTTGTATCCACTTGCTTCGGTGGTCGCATGATATAAGGCGTCACTCTTGCAATAGACTAGTCTGCCGATGATAGAGAGATCGGAGCTCGAATCCCAGTCGGGTGTACTGAGGGTGGATTTTCCTAGATGGTTATCCACTCTCCCTCTACGCAAATGGGGATACCCATTCTCTAAATTAAACCCTCCTTATAATTAACATAATTAGTATATTTGCGTACGAACTGAACAGAGTAAGACGTTGTGCAAAGAGAAAGATTTATCTAATCAACAAATAGGGTCATAAAATCACCATCATAATCTCAACTGTTTCCAGCGTGTGATTGGGTCAGTTTAGAAAACTACCTCCATCATCCTATTTCTTTCCAACACTCCTCTTTTAATTGCTTCCTTTCTTCTCCTCTCACTTGCACACATTCTGTTATCTACTCATCGCGCTTGTCGTGTTGAGCTCGACCGCTGAGGACGGGGAGATCGAGGTTCGAATCTCGGTCGGGTGAACTGGGGGTGTTTTTTCCTAAATGGTTTTCCACTCTCCCTCCACGCAAATGCGGGTTCACTTCCTCCGATTAAAAACCTTCCCAATTCCTAATCCATTAGAGTAATTAATACTTAAAGCGTATAACCCGAACGGGTAGTAAGACGTGGTGCTTAATATATTATTATCTACTCATCTACATCATTTTGGTGACCTGGCGGTCTAGGGGTAAGGTGTCAGACTTCTGTGCTGGCGGCCGGGGTTCAATCCTCGGTCCCGGCACAGATTTATCTGATTACCAAACCCTTCCTTCACCTCTGCAAGACATCTTGTGAATGTGGGGAATGCCAGGCCTCCACCGTGGTTCGGATTCCACGTTAAACTGTAGGTCCTCCATTTCATCTCACAATCACCCTACCACTACACATTATCGTAAGTGCGTATAACCCGAACGGGTAGTAAGACGCGGCGCTAATAATAATAATAATAATAATAATAATAATAATAATAATAATACATCATTTTCTTTGGCATCATCTCCATCTAAACATGCTCATAAGGTATGCAAGAAAATGTTATTTTTTCACTTCAGCAAACATAAAAGATTTGACAACATTTCAACACTAACTATAACTTTATATTTAATTAATTACCAGACCAATGTCGAAGAATTTTACCAACTTGAACAAACAATCCACGAAAAAAATAAACTGTATCGTGAGACGCTCTAGTTCGATATATTTAAAATAATTTTATATTGACATTTTGAATAAGCCTTCACACGATTCTAGAAAAATGAACGAGCAATTAATTATTCTGTTATTACCGATCTGAAAAGACTTTGACTAATCTACAGAGACTTTGAGCTACTCTTTGTAAAGTAAAGCTAGTTTTTATTTTACAAGTTTCTCACGCTAAAATGATTAATTTTTAAATGTTTGGATGGTTCAGATTTTCATGTACAATTTGTTTGCAAGATAGTTACACTTTGGAGCATCCTATAAGGTCAATGCTGATGACGGCGATATCGAGGTTCAAATCTCGGTCAGGTGTACTGAGGTTTTTTCCCTAAATGGTTTTCCACTTCTCCTCCACGAAAATGCGGGCACACTTCCTCTGAATATAACCTTCATAATCTCTAACACCATTAGCGTAATTAGTGTATAAGCGTATAATCCGAATGGGTAGTAATACGAGGTGCTAAAAAATAAATACAAAATATAAAGGTCAAGTTTTGACTAATAGCATTCAGGGTAGAATAGAATGGTGGAAGTATATATGTGGCATTCAACTATTCTAATGGACTAGAAGACGGTAAAATAATTTGCCCTTCCAATTATATTGAATAATGCATCAATTTTAACCAACTTATCAAGTAAACGAGTTATTACACTGTTCAACTAAGGGCCGGTCTTACGGCTCCTGTATAAATATTAATCTGGTAGATAAATATTTATATCTAATGAATAAGTTAAAAGTGCGTCTTATGATTACCAGGTAGCGTTTATCTGCCAGATAAAATGTATTTATCCAACACATTTTTATCGGGAGGTTTAAGAATCTCATAACGTTTATCTGGAAGTTAAAATGGTTGTTGCCATAGTAACGCGTTGTTTTTTAATGCGGTTTTGCCTATCAGAATCTTTTTTTAGGTTAACATATTGGTTCACGTGTTAAGTAAGCACAGACCCGGGATGTAACTATATAATTTAGAACATTTAATTCATTTTTATATAAACTGAAAAGCTATTTGTATAGTTATATTTATATCAGAACAAATTATCAAAATGTATAGTAGACTCAACCGGGATTCGATCTCCAATCTCCCCGTCGTCATCATCAGGCCAGTCTAACACGAGAATTACTCTCTACTATACCATTCGGCCAGTGAAGCGGTTCATAATCGATAGGTAAAGAGTTTTATTTAACCATTCTGTGGTAGTCCTATTGTGGTCAGAGTTCATGGTTACATATCCAGAGGACCCGGGTTCAATTTTTGGAATATCCAAAACTTGTCTTTGTAGCAGTATCTTGGGAATGAGTTTAAATCAGCCTCTTGAGGACAAATGAAGAAATAATTGAATAAATAAATATCAGAACCAGTCTAGAAAACTGAGATTAACGGCCGGAGGGTGTGTTGTGCTGACCACAGGACACCTTCTATCAGAACACGTTAGCACTATCACTGCTAGTGGTGGCGGCCGCTATGTTGGTATAGCTCGTTATTGGGCTCATGCCATGGAACTTTTTTTTATTCAACATGAATGTTGCAATAATAGTTTTAAAAAAATCTTACAAAGTAGTAGGGGCCTAACTATATTTCTGGGGCAGAAGAAACATCTATTTATATGAGCAAGCATAATCTCTATTAATATTTTATAAGACATCGTATACCGGTGGTATCATGACATACACTCTAAGCTATAGTATTATGCTAGTGATATTTATGACTTCACGTTCTTCAATAACATATTAAAACTTTTCCATAAGTTGATTAAAAATCTAAGTTACTAGTACTACTTCTAAAAAGTACTATCTCCTCGTTGTTGGTCTGGGATCTTGTTGGGTGTAATTAAACAATTAAACATTCAATTATTTTAAAATACTGGTTATAAATTTATCATTACTCCATTGTTTCTCATACTTAATCCAATCTCTTCTTCTTCATTTACGTTAAATTTTTCATATACGATCTTCCACTAAAATTACTTAGGTAATAATGTAATACAATATAATTTTAAAACCATTACAATGTTATGTCCAAAAGAAAAGAAAACTTGTTTAAAATCGAACTTACTATCTATTGGCATTATATGTCAAAGGTAACGATCTATTAAAATCAAATAAATACATACAATTATGGTACTTATACCATATTTTAGTAACGATAAAAGGTAAAAAAAGATGAAGGTTACAGAAAATTGTTGCATTTTAATGATAGTAAATACCAAAAATAGAGATGTACTTAACATTTATTGCGAAAAGATTCCAAGGGTTCATCTCTTTAAGTGATTCTTTCTCCCTGTAAGTGTTAGATTTTAAATACTTTTCTCTTCATAAAATTCCATACGGATGCTTGTTTAACATTTAATACATTGTATTTTGAAATGTATTGCTTGTAAATCAAAGTTAAATGGATGCAACCATAAAGAAGCATGTTGCGATTGACCTAGCAAATAACTACCAGAGACGAAACCAGCTAAGTTCGTTGAGGGGGATGATCGTGTTGCCATATTAATGGGCTCATTTTTAAACTTAAACTGTGTTTGCTTACACGCACAATTACATTACAATACATTATAAGTTGTCTTTTTAGCGAAAATGTCACCCGAGAATGCAAGTGTTCTATGTCCAATTTTTAACTTTTGTGTAAGAGGGCATTGAAGTTTGACCTTGTGTATAGAACCAATGTTACTAGATGACAACTCGAGTTTTTATCTTCTTAAGTATTTATATAGTGGTCTCAATTTCACCGCAGGTGAGTCATATGCATTTTAAATAAACGTAAACACCAAATATCTCAAATTTAACCATTTTGGAGATAGAACACTTGCATTCTCGGGTGACGATTAATAGCAGCATCATAGACTTCTGGATGAGGTTCTAGATACAGTAGCCCCGTGGCTTCTTTTTTTGCTGACTGACAGCTGACGACCTTGAAAAGCTACCAAACCAAATTATGTATCCCTACGCCGAACCAAATGATCTGCAAAATCAAATGTTTAGCAGCTGTTACTTCTGACAGTCAAAATTTAGGTATATACCTAAATGTTGACTGTCAGAATTCAGCTGTGAGCTGTCAGTCAGCACCAAAGAAGCCACGGGGCTACTTTAATATGCACCAACATAACCCTCAAGCAATAAATTGAATTTCAAATTGCACCATTTTACTACTGTCAAACGCTAGTGAGACTGCCTGTTAAAGAGGGATCGTGGTTCGAAGCCCGATTGATTGGACTAATGGTGATTTTTTTTAATGATTTTACATTCTCTCTCCATGCCTATTCAAGAACACTTCTACGCCTGTTTTTTTTAAATTTTTATTTCTAAGAAAGTACTGTATGTTGAGAAAATATTTTTTTAAATCCTCAGAGTAGGCCTAATAATTATTTCTGGAAAGGTTAAAACATTATCTATTTAGATGAATAAGCATGATCTAAAATACTTATTTATGAAACACATTCCCCTGGTAATAACCTGACAACCTTTTCAAACTCACTGTTGTTCTCAGGTCGGTAATAGTTAATTGGCCTAAAAGGTTCTATGGGCCACAATAATAAACACGCAAAGATAGACCATTTAATTTAAGGTCATTCAACGATAAACATTTTACTGCACAATTTCAATAAAGTGTATAATTTGCTAGTAAGCTTTAAATAGTGATTCACTGGTTTCAAATTGCCCAAGTTCACAAGTTATAAGGGGTAAAACTTGCTATTTTATACTTTTAAAAATGTGCAATAAAATTTTGATGATTGATTGACCTTAAATGACTACCTTCGACCTTTTTTTTATGTGAAAGTAATGTAATGTGTCACAAAAGTTGTGTAAAATATAGTTAATATTTAATAATGTTCTTATACTTTCTTACGTAAGATAATTTGATTAGGAAAAGTCAAAGCGTGCATAGAATTAGGGGGGTAGGGGGATTATTAAGACTTACGGGTCAATGAATTTTTAAAACTTAAATGTTAAAATCTCAATTTTGTTATTATGTAATATAGCATAATATATTTCCTCAAGGCTGTTAAATGTCTACGATTAATGTGGTTCGATAAAAGGGTTAAAGAAAATGTAGTTTTTTTCAGTTAAAGTGCAACAGCATTAACGTGCAGATAGAATAATTAAATCACATGAGGTGGATCCGTCTAATTCCTGAGGCTATCGCAACGCTTTAGACCATGTGGCCACTGGTGCGTGTTGCAGTAATTAATACTGCTAGTATTTAAAATACCAATTTCGGGGGAAAAAGAGATTCGAATTCTTGTCGGGTGTACGTAGGGTGGTTTTCTTCTAAGGGGTATCTCACTCTAACTCATCAGAGCAATTAATGTATGAGAAAGAAACAACCTAACCAAACTGGTGCAAAGACTTGGTGAAAAAAACAACAAAAAAAACGTATCATTTTACAGAGAACAGTAATTATGGATTCACATGTATTACAATCCCCCCTTCCCCTTTTCCCTTCAACTCTTTGTTTTTAATTTTAATCAGTGTAGTTTTTTTCCCCCGCAGCATTTATTTTTCTTCGGACGTGATCTAATTTTTCCTGAACGATTATCCTGTAATTTCAAGGTCATCGCTTTAATAGCCTTCCCTTTTGAGTTGGCGGCTAGCATGGTATGAATCATATCTGGTGATGAGGGAAGCATCAATAGTTCGGTCACCTCAGCCAGATGATTGCAAGACCAAAATTGTCGTCACCGATTTTTACCTTATGACTGCGCATGAGCGACGCGCGCGGAAAATGTCCGCACAAAATTAGATCATGAATAGAGATGTTTAAAAAGATATCATGTGTATATTTTTATTGCCACGTCTTACTACGCGTTCATGTTATCAGCTTATGTGGGCTACTATTTACTGTGTATTCACACATTTGTCGAAAAACTAACGCAGAACAAAAACGTGGTCACGTGTCGCGCTCTAAGCCAATCACAAGATTTCCGCTTAATCAGCGCGAGCTGTTCCGCTGAAGTTCAACTATTCTTTAGTTTGTCCGCTCTGCTCAATATGTTAGGCACAGGAAAACCAATCAAATCTCAGAACCAACCATCTCAAATTAGAGCGCTTGCGCATTTGTCGACGCATGCGCTCTAAATCAAGAAGCTAGCAGACAGTTTCTTTGGCTTTTGCGGGATTTAAATAACCCGTTAATATAAAGCGACCCGCCTCGGAGGCGTAGTTAGCTAACGCGCTAGTCGTGTTGAGCTCGATTGCTGAGGACGGGGAGATCGAGGTTCTAATATTGGTCGGGTGAACTGGGGGTGGATTTTCCTAAATGGTTTTACACTCTCCCTCCACACAAA
This sequence comes from Timema poppense, assembly GCA_902141375.1. Classification (NCBI taxonomy): domain Eukaryota; kingdom Metazoa; phylum Arthropoda; class Insecta; order Phasmatodea; family Timematidae; genus Timema; species Timema poppense. The sequence goes on from CABFOV010001409.1 coordinate 76,795, forward strand.
TGCGGGTTCACTTCCTCTTATTAAGCCTTACCAATTCCTAATTCATTAGCGTAATTAGTATTTAAAGCGTATAACCCGAACGGCTAGTATGACGTGGTGATAAATTAAAATTTTAAAAATGTAAAGCGTGTTTATCGATGTATTGTATTGTTCCACGACACAGCGCTATAATTTATAAACAACCATCGGGACAATGATCTAAAATATATGTTTATCCACTAGAAAATAAAATATGTTGATAATCAGCTGTTTTAAAGCGTTGCAATGTATCATGGGTCAACTTAAAGTGTGAATTACTGCGCAGATACTGCTATCTATTTTTTCTATTTCTCAGCGAACGTGTGAATCAAGCTTTAAACTAATTTATTTGGGTATTAGGACGTTTATATTTAAAGGGAGTGTACCAGCATTTGTATTGAGTGAGTAGGAAAACCTTTTTTTCTAAAACCATCCTCAGTACATTCGACCGAGATATGAACCTCGATCTTCCTGTCATCGGCAATATAGTCTATTGAAGAGTGGCGCGTTAGACCATGAGGCCATCGAAGTTGGTAACAATAATTTATTTCGATATAAAAAAGTATAGCTTTATTTACAAAATAAATAACTTGATATTTATATGTTATTATGATATGATGTGTATCCGATACATAGATTAAATAATAGATATATTTCGTAAATCCAAATAAGTTTTAAGGCTCGCGAATAAAACTAATTGAATGATGATTTTTTCTATATTTTTATTAACTGAATCAATTTTTTCATCTACATTGTCTGCTATTTTCAACAGCTGAATTAACATTAATTTTTTTAAAGAAGTGAAGGATGGCATCACAAACACAGCAGCCATCTTAATAGAGCCACTCTATTTCACCCAGACAAACACAATTAATCAAAATCTTTAAAATTGCATTAATAATATAAACAATTATCTATTGTATTTTAACTGGAACAAAACAAAACAAAAATTCTATAAGGTGTTTCAAATGCCCATTCGTAAGACAATTTAATTCAGGAATTCTTAAAATTTGTATACCGAAGAAACCATTGCACCAGAAAAAGTATATTCTGGAATCCTCATACAAAATTTCACGCTAATATTATGAACATTAAATAAGGACAGTTCAATTTTACAAGCATAGAGGGTGACCTGGTGGTCTAAGGGTAAGGTGTCGGACTTCTGTGCTGGAGGTCCGGAGTTCAATCCTCGGTCCCGGCACAGATTTATCTGATTGCCAAACCCTTCCTTCACCTCTGACAAGACGTGTATTAATAAAAACTTGAGAATGTGTAGAATTCCAGGCCTCCATCGTGGTTCGGATCCCATGCTAAGCTGTAATAATAATAATAATAATAATAATACAAGCATTGAAGTATTAAACAAAAAATAACTTCACAAGTTCTGACTACACCTTTGGTAAATTCCCTTTATTCATATTTGAAAAAATTAACAATCCTAATTACTGATGTTATTTAATAGTGTGAAAAACAAACAAAGAATATTATAAAAATCACTTCACGGAGCCTGACTTACTATGTTGGAGTCCAAATAGTACAGGTTTAAAAACAATGATATAAGGTATATTTTGTGCAACAAACCACTATGGGCTCACATATATTTCTGCTAACGTGTGAATCACTAATTCACTCGAGTGGATTCTTATCTCTCTTTTCGTCTAACGTGTGAATCACTAATTCACTCAAGTAGATTCTTATCTCTCTCTTCGTCTAACGTGTGAAACACTAATTCACTCGAGTAGATTCTTATCTCTCGTTTCGTCTAACGTGTGGATCACTAATTCACTCGAGTAGATTCTTATCTCTCTTTTCGTCTAACGTGGGAGTCAAGCTTCAGTGTAGTGAGTTCGGCACGAGTTTTCTCTATATTGGGCGTTTAAACTTGAAGTTCAAGCAGTCTAAGTGGGTGTAAACTCACGCACAGAATACCTATTTACGAAAGTGCCATCCATTGAAGGTAATTTAATACCACTGTGTGGGTACCAAGCCAAACCTATATTACGGTAGTTCTCAAACTTTTCTAGATAATGGACCTCCCAAAATTATTTGTTAAGTCTGATGAAGAGAAAAGTTAAACGTTTAATTTTCCACGCCACATAATTTTGGGTAAAATCATTTTCTAGACTTAGTTTCACAAACAATTTATGTTTATAAATCTTTTGACATTTTTCACATTCTCATCTAAAGAGAAATTATTATGGTCGTAAGAATTTTCAGCTCCGAAATTATTATGAACTTTACGTTTTATGTGACCCCGAAGCAAAAAAAAAGAGTGGATTATAATAGTTTCTGTCTGTCCCCATGTATGTATGTGTGTCATTTAATTTCATTTTACTCATTGATACACCTACAAACAAATAAATAAGTGAAAACAGTCGAAAACTCATGATTGAGGTATTTAACGGCTGGTGTGATCTGTACACGATTAGACAGTTGTTGTTATTATTATTATTATTATTTAGCACCGCATCTTACCACCCGTTCGGGTTATACGCTTTAAGTACTAATTACGCCAATGGATTAGGAATTGGGATGGTTGAATTAGAAGAAGTGAACCCGCATTTGCGTGTAGGTAGAGTGGAGAACCATTTAGGAAAAACCGCCTCCAGTTCACCCGACCGAGATTTGAACCTCGATATCCCCGTCATCAGCAGTCAAGCAGCTCAACATGACTAGCGCGTTAGTCAACTACGCCACCGAGGTGGCTGATTAATCAGAGTTTTAACACCTAAATTAAATAGAATACATTTTGAATTAATTTCATTTTTTCATTAATTAATCACACGACTTATATTATTTTATTATTATTAGCACCGCGTCTTACTACCCGTTCGGGTTATACGCACTTACGCTAATGTGTAATGGTAGGGTGATTGTGATAAGAAATGAAGGACCTACAGTTTAACGTGGAATCCGAACCACGGTGGAGGCCTGGCATTCCTCACATTCACAAGATGTCTTGTCAGAGGTGAAGAAAGGTGTTGGTAATCAGATAAATCTTTGCCACGACCGGGGATTGAACCCCGGCCGCCATCACAGAAGTCTGACACCTTACCCCTAGACCGCCAGGTCACCGACCACGACTTATAAACTTACATAAATCTAGAACATACACAACAACCAGTCCTAGGTCATTAATGCATCACTATGAAAGAATAAAAACCTCATTTTCCCAATGATACGGTAAGTGAACCTGGGACCCTTTGTTCAATAGGTGGACACGCTTTCTAACTGAGCTAAGGTGTTGAACTCGCATTATCTAAAACCCACTTCGGTGGCCGAATGGTATATCGCCCTACTCTGGCAGTAACCTAAACCCTAGATTCCCAGCAAGGGGAGTTCGAGGTTTGAATCTCGGTCGGGTGTACTTAGGGTGGTTTTTTACAAAATGGTTTTACACTATCATTAGTCACGCAAATGCTGGTACACTTCCTCTAAATACAATCTTCCTAATCTTTAAAACCATAAGTGTAATTAGTAGATAAGCGTATAACCCGAACGGGTATTTAGACATGGTACTAAAAATATTTATATATACATAAATAAAAATTATTCCAAACATAAATAAGCTATATAGTAATATTCATACGCTTGCCTAAAATACAATCATAACTAAAAACAATAATTTCTTTGAGGGACATCTTGTGAATGTGAGGAATGCCAGGCCTCCACCGTGGTTCGGATTCCACGTTAAGCCATAGGTCCTCCATTTCATCTCACAATCACTCTACCATTACACCTTTAGCGTAAGTGCGTATAACCCGAATGGGTAGTAGGACGCGGTGCTAATAATAATAATAATAATAATAATAATAATAATAATAATAATCTTTGAGGGGATAGGCAGCCTTAAGCTCGCGGACCCTCATTTGAGAAACACTACTCCATCGAACCTTTCTCACTGCTCCACCCGGTTCAATCCAGGCGACCTTCAAGGCCACTTTAGCTCGTTTTCAAGTCCGGGTTCGCTTCGAGAGCAGAAGTGATGACACCCGGTTCTTAGCGCTCCATTACGCAAGCAATTTTTCCTTCTTCGTGGATTTACACTAAATAAAGAAATTTTCTAATAAAGTATTCAAAACCTTATTAAAGCTATGAATTAAGTATTTCACTACTGACATTCATTGACACCAAATTTCAAAATGTTTAAAAGTACAAATAAATATAAGGCATAGCTTTTTTTTTTTTTAAATCATAACATTTGTTAGTCAATCGTAATTTTGGGTTTGCGCTTAAGTCTCACATTATGGGGGTAACACTTAACCTAGGCAGGTAATAGACCCTTCAGCTAGAGCCACGTCACATCGCGGTACAGTTTTCTGTAATACTCGTATTTAGAAGAAAAGAGTAGAATTGAGACAGTTTAGATTGCAGAACATCTAATAAGCTATTTTAAAAAAAAAAAATTGATAAATAAATACTTTAAAATAAAAAACGTTATCTTATATATTATATAATATTCAGTTTAATTGACTCTGATATGGTTGCTATTGTGTTAGAGATGAGGATAGTTGAATTTATATAAAATGTACCCAGATTTGTATGAACAAAGAGTGAAAACGTATCAGTAAAAATCAACCCTCAGTATATCCACAAGGATTGAAGCCATAATCTTTCCATAATTGGAAGTCCAGTCCAATGTGATAATGACGCTTAAAACCATGCGGCCACCAAAGTGGGTAGATGGATTATTATTTAAAAATATGGTTAATGCCAAATGGGATAGGAAATGATTAATAACTTTATATTCAAACTTTATAAATGAAAATTAAAATAGCTCTTCACGTGATATGTCGAAGCTTTGCGATAAAATAATCTCACTATAATCTACCACAACTCGACTAAACGAAGTTAACGTGTAATAAAGTGATAATATAAACTTATAATATTATCGAGGAGTGTTTTAGTAGATTTGAAGATTTATAACTTCCCATAATAATTAACGTAGTTTGAAGAGTTTTATTTTAACCAAGCAGTGCCCTTTACGAGATCAAATCATCTTAACTATTGTAAATATGCTGGCGTCCGGGGTTCAATCCTCGGTCCCGGCAAAGATTTATCTGATTATCAAACCCTTCCTTCACCTCTGACAATACATCTTGTGAATGTGGAGAATGCCAGGCCTCCACCGTGGTTCGGATTCCACGTTAAACTGTAGGTCCTCCATTTCATCTCACAATCACCCTACCATTACACATTAGCGTAAGTGCGTATAACCCGAACGGGTAGTAAGACGTGGTGCTAATAATAATATTATTATTATTATTATTATTATTATTATTATTAGCACCGCGTCTTACTACCCGTTCGGGTTATACGCACTTACGCTAATGTGTAATGGTAGGGTGATTGTGAGATGAAATGGAGGACCTACAGTTTAACGTGGAATCCGAACCACGGTGGAGGCCTGGCATTC